>ML388622.1:0-19273 GCA_005239525.1 Nicotiana knightiana
CACTGGAGCAGGTACCCAGGCGTTAGTAGGCTAAGGCCTGGCTAACGCCAGGGTAGGGCTGGCCTGAGCAGGCTAACGCCTGGCTAACGCCAGGTCTTGCCCTGGGTCAGTCCATTTCGCCTCTTGAGCGTATTTTCGACGTTTATGCTCCCATTTAGCTCGGCTTCCGTTTCCAATTCACCTACACATAAAATAAACCCCATTAGGCACATACGACGTGTATTNTGAATTCTCGCCACGCATCAAGTGCATCTTTGAATTCTGCTGTACTCATCTGGACCAAGTCCACACACAAGCCACTTCTTGGCCTTAGCATTCTTTTCCCACTTTCTCAAATCCTCAGCAGTGCAGTCAGCTCTTGTCTTTGGCACATATACTCCTTCGGAATTCTTCTTCATGGTGGCCATAGGACCATCAGTAATTATGTCCCATAGCTCATAGTCTTCACCAATTATATGATCTCTCATCCTGTTCTTCCACTAGGAGTAGTACTGCCCATTGAAGAGTGGAGGGCTAGCGGTTGATTGTCCTTCCTAGTTCCCAGGTGGTGCGCTCATCTTGATCTTTTCCTAAGGTGTTAGCCTCTTCAAGGATAACCCGCGTGATACCAATTAATGTTCTAAAACGTCAATACCACAAAAGAGGGGGGGGGGGNGCGGAATAATAAATATAGAAAATAAAGAACACAAGGATTTTACGCGGAAAACACCTGGCTCAAAAGGTGAAAACCCACGACCTACTTTCCAGTAGGATTTTCCTAAACACTCCACTAAAATCACTAAGCCAAAAACAACATTTACGAAAACTCTTTGTAAACCTAGGATTAACTCTAATCCCTTTGTGGCAAACTAGCCTCTAGCTATTTGCGACAAACTTCAAGTTAGCTATAACTTGAAATACACAGTACCTATTATAGACGCTTCTAGATAAAGCTGAAAGGTACAAGTTGAAATCACCTACTACAAGTAATTAAACTAGACTAAAAGACAACAGTTGGAACTAGTTCTTCTAGTTGTTCCAAGTAGCTTCAGAGTCGCACACTTAAATCTCACACGAACTGCTTGCAAAATTGCCTTGCTAATTTTGCTCTCAATTCTTGTTTTGCGTATGCTTTTGTGCGTACCTATACCATAAGAACAATTTGTAATATATTGGATTAGTAGACGAGAGATTTACTAGAGTTCTAATGTTACTCTTCTTTGGTGGAAGAGTTCTAGTTAATCTCAACTCCTCGAATCCTTCCTTATCTTTGATTATGTTCTTACTGAATAAGGAGTCCTTCTCCTTATTATCTTGCAATCTTTTCGATCAGGATATATCTCTTTAGTTTGCATATTTCGTTTATCTCCTGCATGTGCACCTCACGTGCCTTTAACTCTGCATGTGTCTATGTCTCCAGTGATGGACCTGGTTCAACTTTAAGTTCCTTTGTCAATCTTCAAAACCATTCAATTTCTTGGGCCAACAGTAAATGATAGAAGTTTAAATGCCATATATATATATATATATATATGTGTGTGTGTGTGTGTGTGTGTGTGTGTGTGTCGATTTCGCATAACATGCAACTGCATGCAAGTAAATTCTTCCTTAATTTCACTATAGCTTAAGTTCTGGGCGTATCTAGGTTAAGCCATATTGGTTCACGTGAACTCATACTCTTCTCCCTAAATCATGTATAATAATGTTATATATTTTTTACAATTCCTTAAATATATGTGTGTGCATTCGGGGTGTAATGGACCCAGTTGGTTCAGTTTCCATCAAAACCAATCCAAATCAAACCAACTATATCGGTTTGGATCAGTTTGGTTTTGTCGGATTTTTTATTTTCGAGTTTTTTTGTTACATGAATATTTTTTTAATCTTATTTTGTTAAATTTTTTATAACTAAATATTTTTTTAATAAAAATTAAAAAAATTAATAAACATATGATCTATTAAAATATTTTTATGGGAGAATTTTCTTAATAACACATAGTAGTTATTTTTTATCGTCTCACAATAAGTTTTTCTTGATGTACACTTTCAAGGTTAACCAAATTTAGTAATTAAATATAAAATTAATAGATCTTGACATATGAATATGGAAGAACAAAGAGATTGACGCGTTTCAATAACACTTGATAAGAAAGTGATCGTACAACGTATTATTTAAAGTTAATAAAATGGAGTACTTCATATTCTATTAAATATTACATTCTATAAGAGAATATCAAATATTTCTAGATATTTTTTTAAAGAAAATTTGATATAAAGTCTTAGAAGTATATATAAAAATTATATAATTATATGTTAGTTTTGTTCAGATTTTTTTCTTCAATACCAAACTAAATCAAACCAAACTTAATCAGATTTTTTAATCGGTTTGGTTTGACTTTTCGGTTTGGTACAGTTTTCTGGTTTGGTTTGCACACCCCCAGTGTGCACCCCTGTTCAAAGATTCCTATGGTACAATAACTATATGGTGCATCTCTACAAGTAAGATTGGCGGTTCAAAACCCATTCAGGACGGCTTTATTTTCGGCACGGAGTATAGATATATGAGTGAAAATCCCTAAAATCTCAAGAAAAATATAATTTTGAACCAATGAATTCAAAAGTGCAATGGATTTATGGTAAGAGACTATAGTTAGATCCGTCAAATATAAATTCTAGATCCACCTTTTTATAATAGTGCACCCATCCTCTTGAAAATAAGTTTGATAGAATTTAATGGTCCACCAAACTATATAGAGAACCGGGTTCTCTATTAGTTTCCACAGAACACACGCACACTGCAGTAAGTAAATGGCACAATGAAGTTTTGCGTGAAAAACTCCCAGTTCACGGGATAAAAAACCACGACTTACCCTTGTAGGATTTCAACTTCACTACTGAGCAACTTTAGATTACAACCTATTGTAACCCAGGAATTAACTTCTTAATCCCTCACTAACTTGTAACACTCTATTACAAGCCACTTTGTAATAACTCTATTACAAGCCACTTTGTAATAACTCTATTACAAAGACTTTAAACCTAGGAATTAATCTCTTAATCCCTCACTAACTTGTAACACTCTATTACAAGCCACGTTTTAATAACTCTATTACAAAGACTTTACAACTTGACTAACTCTAGCCAAGACACAAACACAAGGGTTTATGATTTACAAAGATTTCCTACACAATGCTTCTAATTAAGCTAAGTAGGAATTACAAGTAGAGTGCTTTAACAAAGGTACAACACAACTAAGGACATGTAATAACTTCAATACATGGAACTGGTCCTTGGTAATGTTGTTCTTCGTTCTTGATGCCCTTGAGAATCACTTGCAAGATTGACACACACTTGAGAGAATGATTGATGAGTTCTTGAATGTGCAAGTGATTTGTTTTTCCTTTGCTTGATGTTAATATATCATTTGTGACATCACTTGGATGATGTAAGCAAGTTAGGTAAATAGCATTTCCCATAAAGTTGACTGCTGCACTATTTCTGCAATGTAGCATGTGCAGACAACAACTTTACAGCTGTGAAGAGTTAACTTTTACAGTCACCTCGGGAACTGGTAGCTATCTATTCCCTCTGTTGCTCCTTTGACTCTAAAGAGTTGAACTGTGTCCCCAACTGGAGACTTGTTGATCTTTAAGTTCTTGAGGATGTGTATCAGGTTCCTTATCTGGTTCTTGATAGTAAGTTTGTTAGATCATCAAAACATAAAATGAAGGTACTTATAACCTATCAATTTCCCCCTTTTTGATGATGACAAACTTAAAATTGATAATCCTGCAAAGAGCCACAAAAACCAGATAATGTACCAGGAACCTCACAAAGTTCCCCTTGAGTTAGTATTTCCCCCTTAAAAGTGCACTGCTTCTTCTTGATTCTCAATTTACCTTCCCCCTTTTGGAATCATTAAAAACAAAAACAAGAAAACATTGTAAAGAAGTCTAGATGACAAACTTATAATTCAAGTTCCCCCTAAGAACCAGAGTGAACTATATTCCACCTAAATCTGTTCCCCATCTTGTTAATCTGTTTCCCATCTTGTTCCCCCTCAATTATTTTTCCCCCTTTTGGCATCATAAAAAGATCAGTAACAAGCATTAAGCAAAAAGAAGTCCAGCTTGGTTAACTCATGCCACATCTGTGCACACATACATGACTGAAATCAGAATATAAGAGCAAGGCATACACAGCAAATGAGGAAGCTTTCATCAATTTTGGATAATTAAGCAGGGAGCAATTCCATTATTTCCAGACACATCCACAAAATAAAAATAACAAAAACAAAAGTACCAGTCACAAACATCATCAAAACTAAAATAGAGGACAAACATTAAGAACTTAACACTTGGGAAAGGGACAATGTTTAGGGAGCACTGGAAGGGAAGGGCCTGAAAGAGGAGGCCAGGGGTTGAAGAAGTGACCTCCATTCAAGCATTGGCTGACACCTGCTCGCTGAGCAGTCTCTCCTTCAGGTTCTCAACCTGTTTCCTGAGGATGGCATTTTCTCTTGTCAGACGGGTAACCTTTATGCTTTGAGAGCTGATGGAACCAGGTGCCTCCTGAACCTGACTCAGGTGACCTTCGAGAATGGCATTCCTTGCCTTAAGATTCCTTATGTACGGCCCCACAACACTTTTTTTTTGTTTTTTTTGTTTTTTTTGGGCAACCTCGTGATGGATCTCTTAGACGACGACCCCTAGGGAGGTGCCTTTCTACTCCTAGCACTAATAAAGCGCGCTAGAGCCACATTATCATAATCTTCTTCTTCTTCACTATGCTCCTTCTCCTCCTCAGACAAAGATCGCATCTCAAGAACTACACTTGTTAATGGCTCAGTACTAACCTGGGATTCTTGTGGAGAACCAGGGGTTTTATCCCAAGTGGAAGCAAAGGGATCCTCTTGGGCGGAGGGATCAAGTCCCTCAATTGGTTCCCCAGTAGTACTGTCAGGTGCCAAAATTTTGACAGGCGCCAATTCCCTACCCTCGACCTCTTCACCATTTTCTTCCCCCCTGAGACTCAGATACAATCTCATAAACTCCAACCATAGTTCCCTCAGCAGCTATTGACAACATATTTTCTTTAGCTTCCTATTCTTGTAAATAATTTTCAGACATGCTGGAATGTAGTGGGTTGAAGAAGAGTTTTTTTTTGGTTTGAAGAAGAAAAGAGGAAATGTGGATTCTTTGATATGAACAATTATGAAAGTGACTGTGAGAGGAGTTATTTAATAGGGGTGGAACCGGTTAGGAATGAGTATCAATTTTGGGTAGTCGGGTCACTTCAGATGAGACGCTTTGGTTTAAAAAGTGGGATAGAGAGAGACTGACAATTTAATGATGTGGCACCGTTTCAGCCGTTTAAAAATTGTTCATGAGAGTACAAAAGAACTACTAACCTGTGTCAAGGGAACCAGGTTCCCTGAAAGATTTTGCAAATGTAAGCCTTATATTTTGACCAACGTGCAATACATTAGCTGCTTGTTTTCTCTGTAATCGTCATGCGTGTCTACCTGTAACGGTACATAGATGATTTAGACTTTTCCAGAAAACACTTTTTATCTATTTTACGTGTACATTTCTTCCGTATCCCTTCATTGAAGGACCAGGTCCTCAGCTTGATTTCATCAGCCCTAGTGCCAAGCGATTCTTTTCAAAATGCTTTCTGCTCAGTGCTTTTCCTATCCACCAGATACCCAGCATAGTTAGCATCAGCATACCCTATTAAGATTAAAATTGTCACCTGAAGGGTAATAGAGAACCAGGTCCTGTGTTCCTTTAAGATATCTCAAAATTCTTTTGGCAGCCTTCAGATGAGATTCTTTAGGATTTTTTTGGAACCTTGCACACATACCCACACTAAATACGATATCTGGTCTGCTACAGAAGTGACCCTATGATACCTCTATACATGGTCTGATTTACATGGGAACCGGGTTCATCCATGTCTAGACAACTAGCTGTGGCGATGGGAGTGTAAATGATTTTTGATGTCTCCATGTCAAATCTCTTCAGCAGCTTCTTGATGTACTTCTGTTAACTTATCATTGTACACTTGGGAGTTTGCTTCACTTGTAAATCTAAGAAGAAATTCAGTTCCCCCATCATACTCATTTCTAACTCACTTCCCATGAGTTTTGCAAATTCTTTACATAGAGAGTTAATTGTTGCTCCAAAGATGATGTCATCAACATAGATCTGCACAATGAGCAGGTTCCTTCCTCGTTTCTTCAGAAAGAGAGTGTTGTCAATTTTCCCTTTTGTAAAGCCATTTTCTAGAAGGAATTTTGACAACCTTCCATACCAAGCACGGGGAGCCTTCTTTAACCCATACAAATCCTTGTCGAGTTTAAAAACGTGCTTCCAAACTCATCAAGTTTGTTTCTGAATACCCGCCCGGTTCCGATAATAGTTCTGTCAGCAGGTCGTGGAACCAGGTTCCACACACTGTTCCTCTCAAATTGATGGAGCTCTTCTCTTTAGTTCTGAGGAACAAGGTCCATGTAAATCTAGAGTAGTCATCCACAATGACGAAAATATGTACCTCTTTCCTCCTCTACTTGGAAACCTCATAGGTCCACATAGATCCATATGGAGGAGATCAAGTGTCCTTGAGATGCTAACTTCCTTTTTGGGCTTGAAAGAGGATATGACTTTCTTTCCTTTTACACATGCATCACACACCCTGTGATCCTTGAAGCTTGACTTGGGGAGACCACGAACCAGGTTCTTCTTGACCAATTTGTTCAGCAGCGTGAAACTTGCATGACCCAGCCTTCTGTGCCATGCCTCAGCATTATCATCAACAACACTTTGACAGCTAAGATCCCCATTTTGCAAGGACTCAAAGTTAGCAACATAGATGTTTTTGTATATTTTGGCCACTAACATCACTTCACCAGTCACAAGATTGGTGACTGTGCATATTTTAGATACAAATTCCACTTTGTTACCCTTGTCACAAATTTGGGAAATACTCAGCAAGCTATTCTTCAACCCCTTCACGTAGTACACATTTTCAATAGAGTGGGAAAAAGACTTCCCGATCCTTCCATCTCCCAGAATGTATCCCTTCTTGCCATTTCCAAAGAATACACTTCCTCCCTGCAGGTCCTTCAGTGAAAGGAAATCATTTGTACTTCCATTCATGAGCTTCAAGCAGCTGCTATCCATGTACCACTGTTGACTGATTCCTTTCATTGTTCCCTGCACAAGGAAATCAAGGGTTAGACTTAGGAACCCAAACAAGTTTGGGTCCCTTGTAATGAGGAAAAGGGTGAATGAGGTCTCTTTTGGTCCAAGCAGGAATTATACGTTTTTTATGTGAAGGACCAGGTTCCCTAGCATCAGTTACTTTTTAAGTAAAAACTTTATTTTTCTGTTGAGACTGAATTCTGGCCTTATAATTTTCTTTAAAGTGCCCAGTGTTGCTACTGTGAGTGCAAAGAAAATTGTCAGGTACAGTAACATACTTTCTATGAGGGGTGTAGGGAGTCTTTTTCCTTTGGAACCCGATTCTCTGCCTGTTTCCCCCATTGTTTGTGTACAAGGTAGTGATAACATTAGAGGACCAGGTCCACTTAAGTGATTTTTCAAGATCACTCTTCACTCTTCCTAGTTCTTCCTGAAGTTTTTTGTTTTTCTCAAGCTCGACGCACAAACTAGATTTCACTCATCTTAACTCATTTTCAAGCTTAAGGTGTGCCTCACTTGCAATTTCCTTTCCCTTTTGAGTGTTCACATGCCTATTTTTCCTTCTTAGTTCCTCAATTGTTTCCTTTAGGTCTACAACAACTACCAATAGGTCATCTCTCTCATGCTCTATGTTTGCGATTCTCTCAGTCAAGGTATCTTTTCCCCTTTTTAAACTCTCAATGGTCTCTCTTAGATTAACCGCAACCACCACTAGATCATCTCTCTCGTGTTCTATTGCTCCTAGTTCCGTGGTTAGCGCATTTTTATCATTAATGAGACTATGATAAGCATCAATTAAAACATTTTCCAATGATATAAACTTCTTTTGAGAATATGATTTCAAATTTCTTTGATCATCCAGAAGGTTTACCTCATCATCATCGTTGTCATCTCCATCATCATCAGACTGCGCCATCAAGGCAAAAATAGAGTCATACTCAGCTGCTTCACTTTCCACTGCCATCATGGAGCTTTCACCTTGTCCATCATCTTCTCCGGATTCGCTGGAAGAGTCTCCCCATGCAGCAAGAGCCTGTTTCACAATGTTGTCAGCGACGTCTTTTCTTTTGAATCTTTTTTCAGGAACCTGGTTCCTCTCATCCACCTTTTCGGTGTTGGCTTATCCTGCTTATAAAGAGGACAATCTTTAATAAAGTGTCCAGGCTTTCCACACTTATGACAACAATCATTTCCTTTGAAATTCCTGCTGGAACTTCCTTTCTTTAGAATCCCACCATTTTTCCGAATGATCTTTTGGAATCTTTGAGTGAGATACTTCAGTCAGATTCATCACCACTTGAATCCTTGTTAGAATCCTTGAGAACTAGGTTCTTCTCCTTCATGGGCTCTCTTCTTTCGATATCCTTCTTGCTCTTCATCTCATAAGTTTTGAGATTTCCAATAAGCTCATGAATAGTCAGCTTCTGCAGGTCTTTGGCTTCAGTGATAACATTATCCTTGCTCTCCCAGGAACCTGGTAGAACACTAAGTATCTTCCGGACCAGCTTGTTGGTTGAAATGATCTTACCAAGTGAATGAATCTCATTGATTATGGAGGTGAAGCGGGTATGCATCTCTTGAATGGACTCATCCTCTTTTATTTTAAAGAGTTCATACTCAGTTGTCAGCATATCTATTTTGGACTGCTTTACCTGAGTAGTCCCTTCTTGAGCCGTTTGAAGAGCTTCCTAGATTTCCTTGGCAGATTCACATGCCAAGATACAATTATACTCGTCTGGTCCAAATCCACACACAAGAATCTTCTTTGCCTTGAAGTTCTTCTCAACACCTTTTCGGTCAACACCATTGTATTCTTTTCTTGTCTTTGGAACAGCCTTTGTTCCATCTCCGACAGTCTTCATAGGGACAAAGGGACCATCACAAATCACGTCCCAAAGCTCGGAGTCTTCAGCCATAATAAAGTCATGCATTCTTGTTTTCCACCAACCATAGTATTGGCCGTTGAATCTTGGGGGTCTATAGGTTGATTGTCCTTCCTCGAAGTTTGGTGGAGCAGCCAAGATGAGAATCCTTTCTTGGTGTTCACCTTTTAGAAAGAACCTGCTCTGATACTAATTGATAGAATTTAAGGGTCCACCAAACTATATAGAGAACCAAATTCTCTATTAGTTCCAACAGAACACACGCACACTACAATAAGTAAATGGAACAATGGAGTTTTATGTGGAAAACTCCCAGCTCACGGGATAAAAAACCACGACCTACCCTTGTAGGATTTCAACTTCACTACTGAGAAACTATAGATTACAATCTATTGTAACCTAGGAATTAACCTCTTAATCCCTCACTAACTTGTAACACTCTATTACAAGCCACTTTGTAATAACTCTATTACAAAGACTTTAAACCTTGGAATTAAACTCTTAATCCCTCACTAACTTCTAACACTTTATTACAAGCCACTTTATAATAACTCTATTACAATGACTTTACAACTTGACTAACTCTAGCCAAGACACAAACACAAGGGTTTATGATTTACAAAGATTTCCTACACAATGCTTCTAATTAAGCTAAGTAGGAATTACAAGTAGAGTGCTTTAACAAAGGTACACCAAAACTAAGGACATGTAATAACTTCAATACATGGAACTGGTCCTTGGTTATGTTGTTCTTCGTTTTTGATGCCCTTGAGAATCACTTGCTAGATTGACACAGAATTGAGAGAATGCTTTATGAGTTCTTGAATGTGCAAGTGATTTGTTTTTCCTTTGCTTGATGTTAATATATCATTTGTGACATCACTTGGATAATGTAAGCAAGTTAGGTAGATAGCATTCCCCATAAAGTTGATTGTTGCACTGTTTCTGCACTGTAGCATGTGCAGGCAGCAACTTTATAGCTGTGAAGTGTTAACTTGTACAGTCACCTCGGGAACTGGTAGTTATCTGTTCCCTCTACTGTTCCTTTGACTTTGAAGAGTTGAACTGTATCCCCAACTAGAGGCTTGTTGATATTTAAGTTCTTGAGGATGTGTATCAGGTTCCTTATCTGGTTCTTGACAGTAAGTTTACTAGATCATCAAAACATAAAATGAAGGTACTTATAACCTATCAAAATTTTTATCTTCTCTCTCATGCTCTCAGCGCACGTTAGCTAATGTACGTTGGTTGCGGCTGCCATAGGGAGAGGAAGAGGTCGCGGACGAGGAATGCCAAAGAAATCACCTATTATTGCTTTCAGAAGCTCAGTAAATACTAGCTCTCAACCTAGGAAGTCAATTCCACCCCAAGCAAAGGAGACGATACAGCTGGAACATCAATTAACGGAGATGGTTACGAGTGAAGAAGGATCATCTTCAATTTTTACTGGAGTGAGCAAGAAATTAAAGCTTAGTGTAGATGAGACAATAAGCCAAACTGACAGTGCAGGTGTGATTAGATCTGGGGAGAAAACCAATGGAATAGTAGACATGTAGAATGTGGTTTTATTGCTCGAGGACGAGCGATGGTTTAAGTGTGGGGTGCTGATAGTAGCTTATAATTGTATATTTTAGACGCTATTTACACTCTAATTTAACCGTACTTTATTGATGTTGGAATGATAAAAGATAACAAAATGCTCTAATTGAGAAATTTATGTTTTGCAGGAGCCACTCCAAGCTAGGAGGAAGATAAAGGGTGTTTTGAAGGCATTATGAACACACATGGCCAATCAAAGGATAGCCCGGATGAAAAAGAGCGAGAAAAACAAGAAAGAAGGCAAAATGCAGGTCCGCGACCGCGGACATGGGCGCGCAGCTGATCGCGAAGGAAGGCAGTGCATGGGTGAAAGTCCGCGGCCGGATCAACTGTTGAATCCGCGGCCACAGACGGGCTGTCAGGTGCAATATAATGCTGGGGATTTTGTGTAATTTCTTGAGCAACTAACCTAAACCTATAAGAGCCCAAACTCGCCCAGAAGTTAGGAGCAACTATTTTTAGACAATATTGGAGGCAAGAACAAGGGGGAGAAGAAAAATCAATTCTTCAGAGTCTTTATCTTCTTCTTCTTACTTCTATTTTGTGGATTATGAAATATATTAGTGTTGTGTTTTGCATTAGCATGAGTAGCTAAACTTCTAATCTAGGGTTTTGATGGAACCTATTGAAGGATGAATTTCTCGTTATGTTAATATAGATTTGCCTTTGTTTTCTCTCTATTTGTTCAACTATATGCTTGTTGCTGTTGATTGAAGGGCCCTCAATTAGCTGTTCCTATTTAGTGTGCATTACTCGGGAGAGAGTGCATATTTAGGTTCTTGTTGAACAAGAACACTCCTGACGTATATGAGGGATCAATACGAAGGGTTTAAAGGTGGGATTATGGATAACGAAATCTTGGGTGCGATCTAAGTGAGCTGTAATTAAAGTTAGCTAGCGTAATTCGGGAGAATATGTCTAGTATATTTTTGTAATTACTCGGGAGAGAGTTACGACAGTCAGAGTGATCATGATCGATAGAGAAGACTTAGGAAAATTTATAACAAACATAGCGAAAAGGACTCCGAAAATAGGGGAAATCATAACCTTCGATCATCCCAATTATTGTTTACAACCCGTTCTTAGTTAGTTCTTATTTACTGCACTCTCATTAAGTAATAGTTAGTTAGTAAACATCTAACATGTTATTCAAATATCTTGGAAAGTTGATTACGTGAAATTGTGTGAGTCTAATAGCTGTGATTGATAGGTTAATTCCTTGTGAGATTCGACTCCGGACTTGATAACCGAAATATATTTACAGTGACCGCTTTGTCCTCTTTATAAGGCATAGTTAGTCGTGATCAAATTTTGGCGTCGTTGCCGGGGAATTAACGGTGTTATTAATTGTAGTTAAAAGAAGTGTAAAAATTCTTATTGTAGTAAATTTTCTTTACTTTCAACTGAATACATTGAAATTCTAACGTTTGTAGTCTTGGATGTTACAGGTGCATGCCTAGAAACCCTCAAGAAATGGTGAATTGTTTGAAGTATTATCAGATCCTGAGAAAGTTTTCAAGGCATTGAATCGTGCAAACAAGAAAGGCAAACAACAATAGAACTCGACAACACAACTTGAATCAGACATGGTTGTCGAAGTAAACAACAGGAACATTGGGGATAACGTGAATGACCCGAATGAGCAGGTGGTGGTGCCTCTTGTGCCAGAGGCTGCATTGTACGATTGGGCACAACCCACCACAGACAACTTCTCAACCACAATTGTAGTCCCACAGATACAAGATGACTCATTCCAGATTACAAACAAAATGCTTCATTTGTTGCAAAACAAGGGACTATTCTCAGGGTCATACATCGAAGATCCTCAACAGCATCTGAAGAATTTCCTGTCAATCTGTGCCACACAAAGACACCATAATGTGACACCGAAAGCAATAAGGCTATTGTTGTTTCCATTCTCTATGACGGGAACAACTTAGACTTGGCTTAATTCATTCCCCGTAAATTCCATCACTACTTGGGAGGAATTAGTCAAGCAATTTTTGAACAAATTTCACCCACCAAACAAGACTACTCAGCAAATTGATGAGATCTTGAGCTTCAGACAGAAACCAACAGAAACATTGCAAGAGACTTGGTAAAGGTTCAAAAGGTTGTTGGTTTTGTGTCCACACCATGGTATTCCGGAGCAAATGCTAGGGCAGAGGTTTTACATGGGTTTGACAGATAGCTTGAAAGACAATGTTGATGATTCAACAGGTGGAACATTTTTTAGCAAAACATTCAGAGAGAGCAAGATCTTATTTGACAAGATGGCACAAAACTCGGGATGGATGACCAGGAACGCTCCAATCACTCATGTGGTTCACTCAGTGGCCTTAGACCCAGCTAACTCCCTAGCTGAATATATGGCCACTCTAATGACACAAATGAGCATCCTCACCAAAAAGGTTGATGAATCAGGCCAGAAACAACAGGCACATTATTGATGCAACTAATGGGGGTTTATGTACATCTTGCATTAATCAACCATATGGTTGCTCGTGGAGTGCAGAAGGTGATCACTAACAATATCATGAGAACATGAATTATGTGTCCAATTATGGGGGACAGAGACCAGGTGGTCAGAATTGGGGTCAGCAAAATCAATAATATAGGCCAGCCCCGCAACAACACAACAATAGCAAAAATCGTGGGGCCATGCGACCTCAAGGTCAAGTGGTGCCCTTACCAAAGGCAATAGGGCTACAACCATCAGAATCAGCAGCAGGCTTATCATCCATCTCAACAACAACACACTGGGAGACATGAAGATGGGTTTGCTAGACTTGAGGGAATGATGCAATAATTGATTGGGTCCATTGGGAAAGTAACTGATAGAGTAGACTCACATGAGTCAGCTATAAAGAATATTGAGATCCAATTGGGTCAGATTTCGATGGCTCTGAATAATCATCCTCAGGGGACATTACCTGTAGACACACAGATTAATCCAAAGAAGCAGAGCCCGAAACAACTAATGGCAGTGAGTCTACGAAATGGTAGAGACCTGGACTTGGAGCACGAGATTTCTCGCAAAAGCAGACCTACCAAGACACTTGTGCCTGTGCCCATTGAGGTAGATGATTCAGCAGGGTTGACTGAGGTGACAGTAAATCAAGCTCAAGAAGAAGCCAACAAAGAAAAAGAGGTTGTGAAAGAGACTGAGGGAGTACATGCACCGATAGTGGAGGCAGTGCCTGAACAAGAAAAAATTCATATCACAGGGAAGAAAACGACCTCCAGCACCATTCCCACACAGACTGGCCAAATATCAGAAATATGAGCAATACAATAAATTCTTGGAGATGTTGAAGCAAATTCAGGTAAACATTCCATTGATTGATGCTTTAAAGGAGATTCCTGGTTATGCAAAAATAATGACGGACTTGATGTCACGCAAGTTCGACTTCCAAGACTTGGCCATAGTTACACTAACCAGACTTGCAGTGCTGTTATGACGAGACCCATTGCTGAGAAGCTGTCTGACCTAGGAGTTTCACAATTCCTTGAACTATAGGTAACTTTGAATTTGCTAAGTCACTGTGTGATTTGGGGCAAGCATAAATCTTATGCCCCTAGATATCTATAAAAGGCTCGGGATTGGAAGAGCTAGACCCATGTCCATGTTATTGCAGCTGGCTGACAGGACAGTAAAGAGACCCTCTGGTATTCTAGATGATGTATTGGTGCAGGTTGGGAAGTTTGTGTTTCCAGCAGATTTTGTCGTTATTGATTGTCGTGTTGATGAGGAAATTCCCATAATTTTGGGAAGACCATTTTTGGCCGCTAGGAGAGCTCTAATCGACTGTGGCTGGAGAGCTCAAGATGAGATTAAATGATGAAGAAATAACATTCAACGTGCAGAAATCTATGAGGCGACCAAGTGAATTCGCCAATTTCTCTCTAATAGATGCCGTGGATGTAATTTTGGAAGAGGATGATGAGACATTGAACATTCAAGATCCTCTAGCAGCTTGTCTCATGAACCTAGATGAAGCTAATGGAAAGAATTGGCAGAATGGGTACTTGCTCTTGAAGGCAAAGATTTTTGGAAGAGGGAGCTCGAATTTGAGACGTTGCACTTAGAGGAAAGAAAAACTCCTCCGGCTAAGCCATCCATAGAAGAACCCCCAAAGTTGGAGCTGAAGCCAGTGCCCGCCCATCTCATGTATGCATTCTTAGGACCTAACTCAACGTTACATGTTATTATCTCATCTAGTTTGTTAGATGTGCAGGCAGAACAACTTTTGCAGGTACTAACAGAGTGCAAGACTACAATTGGGTGGACCATTACAGACATCAAGGGGATCAACCCGGCCTTCTGTATGCATAAAATTCTACTAGAAGATGCACATAAACCTTCCAGAGAACACCAAAGAAGGTTGAACCCCCACATGAATGAAGTGGTGAAGAAGGAAGTTATTAAGTGGTTAGATGCGAGAATCATATTCCCTGGAATGACGGTGGTGAAAAATGACAAAAATGAATTGATCTCTACATGAACCGTCACAGGTTGGCGAATCTGTATGGATTACAGGAAATTGAAATTGGCTACCCGAAAGGACAAATTCCCACTTCCATTCATTGATCAGATGTTAGATAGACTGGCAGGGAGGTCCTATTTTTTTTCTAGATGGATACTCAGGGTACAATCAGATCTCTATTGCACCAGAGAATAGAGAAAAGACCTTGTTCACCTGCCCTTATGGGATTTATGCTTTTCGGAGAATGTCGTTTGGACTATGCAACGCACCTACCACATTCCAAAGGTGCATGATGGCCATCTTCATAGACATGGTAGAGGAAATAATGGAGGTGTTCATGGATGATTTCTCAGTGGTGGGGAATTCATTCGATGATTGCCTTAAGAACTTGAGAAGAGTATTGAAGAGGTGTATAGAGACTAATCTGGTGCTAAACTGGGAGAAGTGCCATTTCATGGTACAAAAAGGTATAGTCTTGGGAAACTTGGTGTCAAGTAAGGGCATTGAGGTGGATCACACAAAGGTTGACATGATAGCAAAGCTTCCACCACCCAATTTTGTCAAAGCAATGAGAAGTTTCCTTGGGCATGCCGGTTTCTATAGGAGATTTATAAAAGACTTTTCCAAAATTGCTAACCCCTTGTGTAAATTCCTTGAAAAAGATCACCCTTTTGTGTTTTCTAATGACTGCAGGGTAGCATTTGAGGAATTGAAGAAGATACTGGTCACAACACCTATCATTGTTGCCCCCGACTGGGAGCAACCCTTTGAGCTAATGTGTGATGCAAGTGACTATGTTGTGGGAGCAGTGCTTGGGCAGCGGAAAGATAAAATCAAGCACCCAATATACTACGCAAGTAGAACATTGAGTGGAGCCCAGCTGAACTACACTATGACTGAGAAGGAGATGATGGCAGTAATGTTCGCGTTTGACAAGTTCAGATCATAGCTGATAGGCTCGAAGGTAATTTTCTATACTGATCATGCTGCTCTCAAGTACCTAATTGAGAATAAAGAGTCAAAACCGCGCCTGATTCGCTGGGTGCTACTGCTACAAGAGTTTGACTTGGAAATTCCTGATCGAAAGGGAACGGAAAACCAAGTAGCTGACCACTTATCGAGACTGGAAGGAGCTAAAAGAATGGTTGAGGTAGAAGAGATTCTAGAAACCTTTCCAGATGAGCAACTACTAGCCACAATTCTTGAGAAGTTCCATGGCATGCAGATATTGAAAACTACCCGGCGAGCGGTATAATTCCTCATGACCTTTCCTCTGTGCAAAAAAAAAAGTTTTTCCATGATTGCCGCATGTATTATTGGGATGAACCTTATCTTTTAGCATTTGTATTGACAACATGATCCAGAGATGTATCCCCGAGATAGACCAGTCTTCTGTTTTGCAGGCATGTCATGCATCAGCATATGGTGGACATTTCGTAGGAGTCAGGACAACCGCGAAATTTGTGGAAGCAGGCTTCTACTGGCCAACAGTGTTCAAAGATGCACATTTATGGGTAAAGGGCTGTGATGAATGCCAGCAAACCGGGAATATTTCCCGTCGACATGAGATACCTATGAACCCAATTCAAGAGGTCGAAGTGTTCGATGTATGGGGAATCAACTTCATGGGGCCCTTCGTCAGTTCATATGGCAACAAATACATACTTGTCTCTATAGAATACATGTCCAAATGGGTGGAAGCTGCAACACTTCCAACCAATGATGCAAAGGTGGTGATTGGGTTTTTGAAAAAGAACATATCACCCGGTTTGGCACCCTAAGGGCCATAATCAGTGACGGAGGCACTCATTTTTATAATCGAGCCTCCGAAAAGTTGCTAGAAAAGTATGATGTATGCCACAAGGTGGCCACTCCATATCATCCGCAGACAACTAGGAAAGTGGAAGTGTCAAACAGAGAAATAAAGAGTGTGTCAACTAAGACCGTGAATGACACAAGAACGGACTGGGCGAGAAAGTTAGATGATGCACTCTAGGCTTATAGAACCGCTTTCAAAACACCAATTATCATGTCTCCATACAAGTTGGTGTTTGGGAAGGTGTGCCACTTGCCGGTGGACTTGGAACATAGAGCTTGGTGGGTGCTGAAACAGTTAAATATCGACATGGATGCTGCAGGAACAAGTAGAGTCACGTAGTTGCATGAAATTGATGAGTTCTGCTATCTTGCTTTTGAGATAACAAGATTGTACAAATAGAGAACGAAGATGTTACATGATAAGAACATTATTGAGCGGAATTTTAAACCCGGAGATACAGTATTGCTTTACAACTCAAGACTAAAGCTATCTCCGGATAAACTAAAGTCACGATGGCCAGGACCATTTCGTATGGTTGAAGTACACCCCACAGGTGCTGTAGAGATTGCCACAGAGAATGACTCTCGCCGTTTAGAGTCAATGGGAACAGATTGAAACATTATATGGGCATGGATGAAGCAAAGGAAGTGTTGACCCATGTCACTGCATAGTTTTGAAGATTGACAAAATGCTGACCAGTTGAACCAGGTCCATCAGAACACACATCGTAAATTGACGAGATGACACATGAACCGTATATGCTTAGGAGATGTTTTGAATATGAAATATCAATGTACCAAGAGATTGTCTCCTACTTCGAAAAGGTTGCAAACTGATCTGATTAATTGAAGTCGAATTCAACAAGGAAAGTAACAAAAGAAAGGAAGTTGAGTTTGGTTCGATTTGGTTCACCCAGGTAGAGTTGAACTTGAATTGGAAGACAAGCTCAACGACTAACTCTATAAATTAATTCAACACGCACAAAGCTGAAGTGAATCAAAGTCTGAAAGCAAAATTCCCAGAGATAATTTTTGCTAGCAGAATCATTGTGCGATGCAAAGGCTACAGTTCAACTAGAAGAAACAGTTTCATCAGATTGATTATTGAGTCTAGTTGATTGTAGTAGGAGTTTTAATATTGTATCTTTTCACCTTTCATAGAAGCAATTGTAATAGGTACGTATTGATCAAGTTAGAGTTAGCTTGAGGTGTGTAGAAATTAGCTAGGGGCTAGTTACTACAAAGGGTTAGACTTAATCCTTAGGATTACAAAAGAGTTTATTTTGTAAGTCCGTTTGGCTCAGAGTTTTAGTGAAGAGTTTGAGCAAATCCTACTGAGGAGTAGGTCATGATTTTTTCACCTTTGAGCCAGGTGTTTTCCATGTAAAAATATCTGTGTTTTTACTTTACTACTTTTATTATTCCGCAACAATAGTAGTTGGAATACCAAGAAGAACCAGGTTCTTTTAGAGAGACAACACTCGAAAATTAGGTACCACACAATTTAATCTATCTTCTTGTGTGGTATTGACGTCTAAAACATCAATTGGTATCAGAGCAGGTTATCCGTGAAAGGCTAACACCTTGGAGAAGATCAAGATGAGTGCACCACCTGGAAATTTGGAAGGTCAATCAACCGCAAGGCCACCACTCTTCAATGGCTAGTACTACTCATGGTGGAAAAATAGGATGAAGGATCACCTAATTGGAGAAGACTATGAACTCTGGGACATAGTCACTGATGGTCCTCTAGCTAACATGATGAAGACTGTTGAAGGTATAGATGTACCAAAAACAAGAGCTGATTGCACTGCTGAGGATCTAAAGAAATGGGAGAAGAATGCAAAGGCCAAAAAGTGGCTAGTATGTGGACTAAGTCCAGGCGAGTACGGCAGAATCCAAAACTGCACCACCGTCAAAGAGATTTGGGACACCTTGCAAGTATCCCATGAAGGAAAACCTCAGGTAAGAAGGTGAAGACGTACTCTACTATACTCTCAGTATGAAAACTTCACTATGAAAGAAGTAGAGACTATTCAAGAGATGTACACAAGGTTCACAACCTTGACTAATGAACTGAAGTATCTTGGANCGAACCAAAGAGCATTGGGGAAGCCCTACAAGATGTTGATTGGGTAAATGCCATGCAAGAAGAGCTGAATCAGTTTGAAAGAAGTCAAGTATGGCACTTGGTACCCAGGCCATTGGATAGATCTGTAATTGGCACCAAGTGGGTCTTCAGGAACAAGCTCGACGAGGATGGAACTGTTACAAGGAATAAGGCAAGATTAGTTGTTCAAGG
>ML388622.1:23199-75685 GCA_005239525.1 Nicotiana knightiana
TAAGTTGGTGAGATGACTACTGACAGAATCACCTTGTTTGGTAAAAGAACAATTATGAGGGGAAAGTTGGTGAAGGATCTTGAGGAACCTGGGATGAGATACCTGCTGGACACACTGGATGTTCAGGGGTGGAAGAACATGGTTCTTCATATTGAAGGAAGGTTGGCTAGAGCTGAACTGGTGGAATTCATGGGTAATGCAGTGGTCAAAGATGGCAGGGTCACTACCACAATCAAAGGAATTCAAGTCTCCTTTGATTCTAAAGAACTGGGAGAAATTATGCAAATTCCTGCTGAGGGATACGAGGATTACACGAGGCAAAGATGGCCTAGTTTGGACGGGATGGCCTCATCAATCAATATTACCAGATTCTTCAGTGACAATGAAAGGGAAATTGAACCCAGGCCAGTCTACAAAAGTGAAATGAAGCCAGAACACAAGTTGCTCTTCGAGTTTGTCATCAAGTTCTTGCTGCCAAGACAAGAAAGAAGGCACATAACCAACTATATGGATCTGACTTTGTTGGAATGTTTGTTTAGGGTAAGCAGATAAATTGGCCAGCCTTCATCATCCAACTCTTGGAAAGAGTTGTGAATGGAACAAAAGCACATGCGATCCCATATGGCTTTATTCTGACAGAGCACACACCGTGAACTGATGAGCTGGCACATGAACCGTATATGCTTAGGAGATGTTTTGAATATGAAATATCAATGTACCAAGAGATTGTCTCCTAATGCGATAAGGTTGCAAACTGATCTGATTAATTGAAGTCGAATTCAGCAAGGAAAGTAACAAAAGAAAGGAAGTTGAGTTTGGTTCGAATTGGTTCACCCAGGTAGAGTTGAACTGGAATTGGAAGACAAGCTCAACAACTGAATCTATAAATACTTGATGTATTTCTGCAGAAATTCAACACGCACAAAGCTGAAGTGAATCAAAGTCTGAAAGAAAAATTACCAGAGATAATTTTTGCTAGCACAATCATTGTGCGATGCAAAGGCTACAGTTCAACTAGAAGAAACAGTTTCATCAGATCGATTATTGAGTCTAGTTGATTGTAGTAGGAGTTTTAATATTGTATCTTTTCAGCTTTCATAAAAGCAATTGCAATAGGTACATATTGATCAAGTTAGAGTTAACTTGAGGTGTGTAGAAATTAGCTAGGGGTTAGTTATTACAAAGGGTTAGAGTTAATCCTTAGGATTACAAAAGAGTTTATTTTGTAAGTCCGTTTGGCTCAGAGTTTTGGTGAAGAGTTTGAGCAAATCCTACTGAGGAGTAGGTCGTGATTTTTTCACCTTTGAGCCAAGTGTTTTCCACATACAAATTTCTGTGTTTTTACTTTACTGTTTTTATTATTTCGCAACAGTAGTAGTTGGAACACCAAGAAGAACTAGGTTCTTCTAGAGAGACAACACTCGAAAATTGGGTACCACACAATTTAATCTATCTTCTTGTGTGGTATTGAGGTCTAAAACATCAGGAAGTTTCAGTGACCCATTTGACCGAGCCTCAAAGGTCGAGCGAACCTTAAATGCGCTTATCTGCATCGTGCCGTGACGTTAAATCAGGCGCTGCATGGGAGGCAACCCATGATTTTCTTTTGTTGTTGTATTTGATGTGAACGATACTAACCAAACTACAAGTGTGCGTGGAAAAATTTGTGCACATCAGAAGGTGTGGGGGTCAAAAGTTAACCCCGGAAGAGGTAAAATTGAAGAAAAGAGAAAATTTGTTCGGAACGGTGATCCGCGACCGCGCACTTGACCGCGGACCTGAACGCGGAGTTTTGGAGTATCACTATTTTGGATCCGCGGCCGCGGAATGGACCACAGATCTGAACGCAAACTTTGGTAAGATTTCTGCCTCAGGTCCGCGACCGCGGACCTGGGCGCGGACTTTGAGACGTGTTCTACACAACGTCCACGACCGCGACTGCGAATGCGACCGCGGAACTGGGCGCGTACGAGGGCGGACTCAGGTAAGTAAAAAAAATTTTAATACAAGTTTTTTTTCCTAAATCCCTCCCCTAACCTAAAATGCCCAAACCCCTACAAACACACCTCACTTTCCCCCATTCCTCTTCTCCTCTTCAACAAAAATCCTTCCCTCTTCCCCACAACAACAAAACCACCGATTTCTCTCCTTCCCTTCCCCCTTCAATACTAAAATCTCCCCTCCTCTTCTTCTCTTCTCCACTCAAGTAAGATCCAACCTCCATTCTTCTAAAGAGTTCCAACTATCATGCAACCCTCATGGAAGAGACGTGCTGCAGGATCCTCGTCCAGTGGACAGGAAGGTTCATCTAAAGCTCGGGCACCGGCTAGCAAGGGCCAATTTGACAATCAAAAATTTGTTTCAAGAGCGGCTCAGGACCGGTTTAGTGGGAAGGCGACAAAAAAGCATGTGCCCGAGAGAGCCATTGACAAGGCAGCCCTCCAGGTTAATTGCCCAAACATGTATCGGGAATTGATGAGGCGCCGACTCAACATCTTCTTTGAAGAGCCAGAGGAAGGAAACATGATGTTTGTGCGGGAATTTTATTCCAATTGCCCCGAACATGAGGATCGAGTCTGCATAGTGCGACAAACAAGGGTAGATGTTTCACTCGATGCCATCAGACGAGTGTATAATTTGCCAATTTTAAATGGAGTTGAGGATTTTTATGAGACATACAAGCAAAAGCCCGTCAATTGGAATTTATTCTTCCAAACTATTTGTGTGGCGGGCAAGGAGGTAGTATGGGTTACGCCTGGGAGAGTATTAAATTCATCATCCCTCACTTTTGAGGCTAAGTGATGGCTTTACATAATCAACAGTCGTTTGCTTCCATCTCACAACACCATGGATGTAAATGGGCCTCAGGCGACAGTGATTTGGTGCTTTGTGAATAACCGAGATTTTGATGTCGCTCAGCTTATCCAGGCAGAGATGTTTGTCCGCTCACCCGAGATGAGTTATGGATTTTACTTTCCATCTCTTGTCACCAGATTGTGCAGAGTGGCGAGGGTTCCCAAGAAACCCAATACAGATGGGAAGGTGCCAAAAGAGGCCATGTTCACGGCAAGCAAAGTAGGTAAGGACCCGGTGACACCTGGAGATGATCACGATGACACTTCAGATGAGTCTGAGGATGATGATGACGGTCAGGAGGAGTCTATGCAAGCCTCACCCCCACAGGAGCGGGTCCTAGATGAGGTAGGTCCATCTCGGGCCCTCCAGAGTACTCGACTGACAGCTCTGGAGCAAGAAATGGCTGGACTATGCACTTCAGTCACAGACCTGAGGACTAGAGTTGATGTTGTGGCCACCCAAAGTGTGAATTATGAAAAGAAGATCATGGGCTGGCTTCAAGCACTGGGACGATCATGTCACCTCGACCCTAGCACTGTCTCCAACCAGGACCGAGTCACCAGGGGAGTCCCCTTACCTTACCTTGCTTTATTTTATATAACATGGGGACATGCCAATATTTTAAGTGTGGGGTGGGGGATGATGTTGTATGTGTATATAGTTGGTTTGAAGTTTCTTTTGATAAATTAAGTTCAACTTGGCCTGACGATGGATATCACTCGATGGGTTTCTTGAGGGACTAAATTCGAACACACAAAAAAAGACTTTTTTCTTTTTTTTGTAGTGTATAAACTCCCCCTTGGTTTTTCTTTAAACCACGATTCTTTACCAAGGGTTTTATTTGAACCGGGTGTAGTTAGTTTTTTTCATTTTTTTAGTTAGGAATTTATGGGCGAGGGGTAGAGTTAAAATATGATCCCTTAACTCCATAATGCCTTGAATATAGACTACTTTAGTGCGACACTTAAGCTCATTGGTTGAATCTTGTAAGAAGGCCTTAAGATGTGTGTTCTTAATCTGGCTTAAGTACCATGAGCGGAATGTCTGATGATCTAATCTGGAGTGAGTCATGTTCCATGTGTGTGTGAGGCTTGCTGTATTTTGTGCTGACATTGAACGCCTAGAACTTGTCCCGTGTGTTTACAAAGCGAAATGGTAGTCTTATTTGGTCTAAGAAGTGATATAGGAATTTTTTTGTTGAACCGTATATATGCATATTCCACCCACCTAATTGTTGTATACCATAGTTAACCCCTTTGAGCCTGTAATCTTGTTTATTTAGCAACCACATTACAAGCCATACTCAATTTTTGAATTATCCATCTATTTGAACCTTGTCACCTCTCATGAGCACTTGAATTGTGATGACGTATGTAAAAGTTAAAGTGTGGGGGTGGTCGGTTTGGCTTTTGAGTGGAACTGATGAAATAAGGATAAAGGCGCACTCTGTTGAAAAGTAATACTAAAAGCCACCTGAATTGAAAAAAAAGTTGTATTGTGTGAAGAATAGGCTTTGATGGTGATGGTATTTGATATAATTGTGCTAAAAGAAGTATGGGGTAATACATATTGATGTGAAGGTGGAGTTGTGGTTTGACATAAGTATGGGCTTGAACGTTAAAATATATGTGTTAAAGTGCTTAGGGAGGTATAGTCACTATTATATCTAAATGTATCCTACCCGACCTGCAGCCTACATTACATCCAAATAAAGTCCTAATTGATCCTAGACTAAACGAGCTCGATTAGTAGAGTAGTACACTACGGGAAAGCTTATGGTGTGTTTTCTGTGGCACAAGAATGTTCTTTCTGAGGGTGAGCGAATGTTATTTCCTTTGAAATCCTCAGTGTGCATGAACTGTACTGATTATGAAATAAGTCTCTTTTGTGGTGAGCGGGCACTTGATTCATGAAAGGGAGGTAAATCTGGACCTCTGACTTAGAGTAAGTAGGCCGGTTAGGGAATTTGCGTGGCTAGGAAGAGTCTACTCTTGAGGTGTGGATGTTACACTAATGTAGTTAGCCATTGTAAAATATTCTTGGTATGATGAGTAGGGAAGTTGCTTAGTGAAATTAGGCCTGTAGAGTGTGGTTTTATTGCTCGAGGACGAGCGATGGTTTAAGTGTGGGGTGTTGACAGTAGTCTATAATTTTTCATTTTAGACGCTATTTTCACTCTAATTTAACCGCATTTTATTGATGTTGGAATGATAAAAGATAACAAAATGCTCTAATTGAGAAATTTATGTTTTGCAGGAGCCACTCCAAGCTAGGAGGAAGATAAAGGGTGTTTTGAAGGCATTATGAACATACAAGGCCAATCAAAGGATAGCTCGGATGAAAAAGAACGAGAAAAACAAGAAAGAAGGCAAAATGCAGGTCCGCGACCGCGGACATGGGCGCTCAACTGATTGCAAAGGAAGGCAGTGCATGGGTGAAAGTCCGCGGCCGGATCTGCGGTTGAATCCGCGGCAACAAACGGGCTGTCAGGAGCAATATAATGCAGGGGCTTTTGTGTAATTTCTTGAGCAACTAACCTAAACCCATAAGAGCCCAAACTCGCCCAGAAGTCAGGAGAAGCTATTTTTAAACAATATTGGAGGCAAGAACAAGGGGGAGAAGAAAAATCAATTCTTCAGAGTCTTTATCTTCTTCTTCTTACTTATATTTGTGGATTATGAAATATATTAGTGTTGTGTTTTGCATTAGTATGAGTAGCTAAACTTCTAATCTAGGGTTTTGATGGAACCTATTGAAGGATGAATTTCTCGTTATGTTAATATAGATTTGCCATCATTTTCTCTCTATTTGTTCAACTATATGCTTGTTGCTGTTGATTTAAGGGTCCTCAATTAGCTGTGCCTATTTAGTGTGCATTACTTGGGAGAGAGTGCATATTTAGGTCTTTGTTGAACAACGTCACTCCTGACGTATATGATGGATCAATACGAAGGGTTTAAAGGTGGGATTAGGGATAACGAAACCTTGGGTGCGATCTAAGTGAGATATAATTAAAGTTAGCTAGCGTAATTTGGGAGAATATGTATAGTATATTGTTGTAATTACTTGGGAGAGAGTTACGACAGTCAGAGTGCTCATGATCGATAGAGAAGACTTAGGAAAATTTATAACAAACATAGCGGAAATGACTCCGATAATAGGGGAAATCATAACCTTAGATTATCCCAATTATTGTCTACAACCCGTTCTTAGTTAGTTCTTATTTACTGCATTCTCATTAAGTAATATTTAGTTAGTAAACATCCAATATGTTGTTCAAAATATCTTGGAAAGTTGATTACGTGAAACTGTGTGAGCCTGATATATGTGATTGATAGGTTAATTCCCTGTGGGATTCAACTCCGGACTTGGTAACCAGAATATATTTGTAGCGACCGCTTTGTCCTTTTTATAAGGCATAGTTGAGCGTGAGCAAAGGAGACGATACCGCCGGAGCACCAATTAACAGAGATGGTTACGAGTGAAGAAGGATCATCTTCAATTGTTACTGGAGTGAGCAGGAAATTGAAGCTTAGTGCAGATGAGACAATAAGCCAAACTGATAGTGCATGTGTAACTAGATCTGGGGAGAAAACCAATGGAACAGTAGACATGGATAACCCTAAACAGAGTACTGGTGACAATAATTCAGCAAAGAAAGGGGAAAATACAAAGGAGCTGAACAATGATAGAAATGAGGCCATAGATCCTAAAATTGGTACTGAAATCCCTAAGGAGCAGACTAATACTACAAGAAGAATTGAAGCCACTGTACCAAACATTACTGCTGCACAAGTCCATGAACATACAATTCCAGCAGTAATCCCCACGCATGGTAGAGAAGGGCAAAAAACTTGGGTGAACTTGTTTCAAAAGAATCGAGCAGCTACACATGGTATGAAACTTCGATACATACCGCCACAAATTGTAGATAGGCAACCAGTTGTGCAACTAGAACTCTAGGATGTGGTGGAAGAAGAGCAGAAATGGAGTGCAACGATGATTGCATATATAATTGGGGACAATCCTGGTTATAATGCAATGAAAAGATATATTGCACAACACTGGCTAGATATTATTGAACCTGACATGTTCTTACATGATGAAGGTTACTATGTGATTAAGTTCCAATCGATGGTGGATATGCACAAAGTGTTCTATGAGGGGCCATACACCATTAACAATAGACCAATAATTCTAAAGCCTTGGACACCTGATTTTGATTTAAGCCAGGAATTACTAGCTGAGATCTCTTAATGGGTTATACTCCCAAAACTACCTATGAGTTGTTGGGGTAATGAATATTTAAGTAAGATCGCCAGTGCAATTGGAAAACCTTTGTTTGTAGATGAATACACTACTAAGCAAACAAGAATCTCCTATGCGAGGATGCTGATAGAAGTTAATGTAACAAACACCCTGCCGATAGAGATAGCTGCTAGATTTTAGTGACAGGAAGTTTCAATAGCAGTTGGTGTATGAGTGGAAGCCTAATTGTTGTGAAAAATGTCAGAAGATTGGACACATATGTCCTCAACAATGCCCTAAGATGCAATAGAATGAACAGCCAAAACGAAGAAGAGAATAAAAGAAAGTAACATACGAATGTAGAACTAAAGGACCAGTGGGGGTTGTGTCGCGTTCCTTTTTTTCTCATGAAATCATATTTCGACATTTTGGGACGACTCCTTTTTTGGGATGGGTTTGGAATTGGAAGAGTCGCCACCTAACGGATTAAGGTGCGTTAAGGCACCTAGAGCAATTAACTCATTTAACCAGTTTACATCACCAGAGATCGGGTAAGGGCTCAAATTACCTTGAGGGGAAGGTGTTAGGCATCCCTCGAGGTCCACAATGGTGGGTCCCGACCAAACTTAAATTAATCGAATTAGTCTAAAAGGGGAGAAAGCAATTTGGACAAATACAATATTCAATCTATTTTAAACATGAGTATGGGGGGGAGGGGTCCTAAGTTTTTTAGCCTATAGGATCATTCCATGCAATACTTTGTAACTACTTCAAGTCGGGGTGTTACTCATAGTATTAACGCATGGACTATAATCTCCTTTACCCAATTACTATCTTTAAGTTGTTACTTAAGCGTTCTAGTAGTTTCTAGCTCGTTCCTTATGCGTGCGCTACCCGTCCCTTACCTATGACCCTGGAGGTATTAGGACCTCTATTTAGGATAGTTCTAGACCAACCTATGTTACTTAAAATATGAAATCTAGGCGACAAACAAAAACAAATAGGACTTTCAGATAAAGAACAAATATGGGGCTCACCTTGACCTCCACACATAGACAACAAAAGCACGCAATTGAATTAGCAAACTTTGGAATCCTACAGGCAGGACATCTATGTGAAAAAAACATAGTGCAAAGACAATTTTATGAGGCGAGCATTAAGACCTATTTGTTTGCCTACTGATTTTATTCAACATGAATCTGGGCACTTCAGGCAGTAATATGTCACAATTATAAACCCAGAATCATTATTAAGTCCTACAGATATATTGCCTAAGTGATTGACAGTAGCGAATGAATTCAAAATCGACCAACAGGATCCTATAGGTATGATATCTATGAGCTTATTAATTACAGACCTATAGACATGATTTCTAGGTGTAGCATGAATTTTAATCTATAGAGATAGGTTTTATTTCCCTTTTTAATCCTATAAGCATGCTTTCTAATTGTTGAATAGATTTAAATCTTATAGGTAGCATTCTAAGTTTGAAACTGATTTTAGTCCTATAGGCATGATATCTATTAACTGTATATGGGCAGAAATTAAAAATATTGCCAGGAAGAATAGTTAACTCAAACAATAAGGTCATGTAGGCATGATATCTATGCACATTTGTTGAAAACATGTATAGATCCTATGAATAGGATTTCTAATGTATAGAATTAAACGAAAAGTCCTATAAGCAGGATCTCTAGTATGAAAATGGGAAACACAAAATCAAAATGATCATGAAAATCCTATAGGCAGGATTTCTAAACACAGTATAGTACTCACACAGTTTAATCAACATAATTAAATCCTATATGAAAGATTTCTACCCAGTTTTAAAACAAGATATAAGAACCCCGCCCCCGGCTTTACTAAATATCCCGAATCTGTTATTACAGTTATTACAGACCAAAATAGTTGAATGAATTACATAATGGTAATATTTACACTATTGGGAGCCTTCATAGGCCCAAATAATCCTGGGAACCAGGCCTTCCAATATAACAACTTTGAAGCATAGCAATGATTCATCCACATCCCATTAGAACCAGGCTTCCAGTGTGTCAAAGTTCCCAAGGGCCTCAGGGACCCCCGTGCAATGCTCACACCAGAACCACACATTCAGAAATCAATTCATAAGAGATTGGAAAAACCAGCTCCCAGTGTGTCAGAGTTCAAAGGAGTCTCATGTGGACCCTAGGCAGTGCTCACAATGGGGGTGGTTGAGAACCTAAGGGACTAAGAGTGGGGTTTTAAAAAATCAGTACATAAAGGGGAGAAGGGGCAGGTTTTAAAAAAAGTTGGATTTCAGGAGAAACAAGATTCAGAACATAGAGTTGCAAGCAGAATTGTACCAAGAAAAACAAACAGAATTCATGCTTAAACACATAACTCAAATAAATTGAAATCTAGTTAAGTTAAATACTCATGCTAATACTTAAGATAATCATTTCTTAATCACATAAACAATTAGGCAGAAATAATTAAGCTGGCCAGACATATGAACTAAGTAGACAGGGGCACACGAGTTAAGCAACAAACTAGTTGATTACATATTTATAGTACCTTGCAAAGTTCAGAACAGGTTAATGAAACAAACTAAACCTTAAAATAACTTATGAGAGGATTCATATTATTCAAATAACCTAGTCCTAATTTAACAATTTCTAAATGAAGTCATAGGATCATGTAGAGTACAGAATCATACATAGATAACAAAATTTCAAGGGTTAGGGCATACCAGTTGAGAAGAAAGCAAGTAAATATGCAGTAGCAGTTAAGTTCCAGAGTAATTTGGCCTTGGCTTTCAGCCGGCCAAAACAAGAGACACTTAGGACAGAAATCAGAACACAAGAGAACAAGAGAGGGCTTAAGTTTTAGTGAGAGTAGGAGAGTTCAAGTCTGTCTAAGAGGAGAGGGAGAAGGGATTTATATAACACTGAATTAAGAAGACAAATAAGGTAATAAGTCAGTCATACATAATTAAGGACTGAAAATAATTCCATAATCAATTTAAGTCGGAGTTCAACCAATTAGCAGCACATAATCAGGCAAGTACTACTTAGGTTAAGGAAAATATTATACAGGATCAACCAATAGTCAAGTACCGGATCAAATAAGGTAAGAAAATAATGAGAACATGTAAATTGAACAAAAGAGGAAATATCAGTACCATACAAGAAAAGGGAAGACTCAAATCTCACTAGAGATTTCAAAAATCCTAATTTTGGGGTAACTAAAATCAATCAACAATTAGCAGCGAGAATCATAGAGGCAGATAGATAGAAACATTAAAGGAAAAATACTTAAATAATCGAAAGCCCTAAATTTAATATAAGTAAAAATAGGCGGAAATATAAAAAAGCTATAATAGAGATGCACAAAGACATACATGCATAAATAACTACGATTTGAACCCTATTTTATTTGATTTAGAAGAATCAAAACCCAAAATTTTAGGGTAAGTAAAATCAGTCAGAAATAATAAAGGAAAACCATAATATATACACAGAGATGAAACATTAAAGGTTGAAACAGATTCGGTTCGTCTTTGAAAATCAGAAGCCCTAAATTTTAGGATAAGTGAAATCAGTCAAAGAGATAATAAATAAACTATAAAACACAGAGATAGAGATACTGAAACATTAAAGGAAATATACTAAAACAAAATAAAAATCATTTTAGATTCGGAAAGATCTGAACCCTAGTTTTAGGGTAAGTAAAAGATTCAACCAAAAATAGACGAATTCGTGAGTAACATAACAAATATAGATGAAGAATAACATAAAAACAAACAGAAGTTGAACCAAATCTGGTTCGAATCAAAATATGAAACCCTAACTGAAAGATACAAAAATATTCGTACTCACAGAGGTTAGGATGAACACGGACGGAAATAACCAAAATATAAGAGATTTTGAACCAGATCTGGTTCGAATCTCTTGGACTCAACGTGCCATTTGAGAAAATATGTTTAAGTAACATCAAAGACGGGTGACAGGTAAATAAATGGGTCCAAATAAGGTAAGGAATCAATGATTCCATTTCTGGTAGGAATCAAAACGGCAAATGGTGACGGCGGGTTAGGGTTTGAGAAGGTGAGGGGTAGGAGATGAGAGGATTAGATGATGACGGTAGGGGAAAATAATTTAGGGTTAGGTCGTTAGTATAGTTAAAAGGGTGTGGGTGATTGGGAGCTGTTGATCCTCTAAGATCAACAGACGGGATTGGAACTTAGAGACGAGTGGGTTAATCGAACGGGTATGGGTCTGGGTTAGGTATTGAGCTGGTGTAATGGGTATTGGATTAGGTATTGGCTGGTGTGATGTGAATAATTGGGCTAGGTCCGAAAAATTAATTAGAAAAAGGGGCTATATTTTAAATACCTAATTAAATTAATAAAATAATTTATAAAAATAATTAATAAATAATAAGAATTTAATTTGTGCATGAAAATGATTTAAAATAATTACTTAACATTAAAAAAATATAAAAAGTCACTTTTCCGTGTAAATAAGGTAATTATACATATATGTGGCTATTATTGCGAAATATTACAATTATAACCTAAAGATGCAAATATAATTATACATAAAATGTTTAAAGCTTAATATGAATATAAAGATAAAAATTAAGTAATAAATTATTATAAAATTATTTGTGACGCAATTAATAATTATTTAGATAATAAAAATGCCAGAATAAATTGATTAAAAGCCTTTAAAACTTATAAAAAATTATGGAAAAATATTGGTTGATGCTCATGAACTATTTTGAAAGTATATATGTATTTACAAAATATATATGGGAAAAATTGGGTATCAACAACTGCTTCTCTTTACCCGGGTAGGAAGAAACAGTAGGCCGCACTCCGGTTTTCGAGCTCCTACATATCCTGGTTTTACAGGAATCAGGTCGTGTAGTTTCGGATCCAATGGTGGAATAAATCGATGGAGTCATCGCAAGAGCGGACAAAAGGTTCCGAGTAAGAGTACTTGGGATTGAAACGGTTATGGGTGAACGGTCGGGTTTGGAATAATTTGAAGGAACTGGAGCGGGATTTCTCCTGTTGGGATAACAGTTACTCACTGGGTTACCTGCAAATCTACAAAAGTATACTGCGAGCACATATGTATAATGCGCAAATTTAAACATGATGCAAATTTCCTTCAGACCATGAAGACTGTTTTTGGACGGTGAGGATGGCGTCGTTAGACCATGACATCCCGGGATATGAATTTTGCGGAAAGGGATTCGCAGGCCATGAAATGATGTTCTCGGGCCATGAAGATGGTGCCTCCTAACCATGATGCCCTTGAATAATGATGTGCAAATTTGAGAGATCCTCAAGCCATGGCATGATGTCTTCCGGCTATGAGGATGGTGCCTTCAGACTATGACGCCTTCGGACAAGTTGGCTATATTTCAGCCCATGAGGTGCAGAGACATGATGCTAGAGGTAACAAGACAAAGCTTAGTCTTGTGAGAAGTTGAGGGCAGAGCTTATCCCGGGAGAAGAGAACAATGCAAGAGTGAGACAGTTCTTAGTCTCGTGCGAGATTCGGGACAGTGCTTAGTCCCATGCAAAGAGAAGGCAGTGCTTAGCCTTATGCGAATGAGAGGCAGGGCTTAGCCTCATGCAAATAGAGAGGCAGGTCTTACCCTCATGCAAGATTGAGACAAGGCTTAGTCTCATGCAAGGAGAAGGCAGTGCTTAGCCTTATGCAAATAGAGAGGCATGGCTTAGTCTCATGCAAGATTGAGACAAGGCTTAGTCTCATGCAAGGAGAAGACAGTACTTAGCCTTATGCAAATAGAGAGGCAGGGCTTAGCCTCATGCAAGATTGAGACAAGGCTTCGTCTGATGCAAAGAGAAGGCAGTGCTTAGCCTTATGCAAATAGAGAGGCAGGGCTTAGCCTCATGCAAGATTGAGACAAGGCTTAGACTCATGCAAAGAGAAGGAAGTACTTAGCCTTATGCAAATAGAGAGGCAGGGCTTAGCCTCATGTAAGATTGAGACAAGTCTTAGTCTCATGCAAAGAGAAGGCAGTGCTTAGCCTTATGCAAGTAGAGAGGCAGGGCTTAGCCTCATGCAAGTGTAAGAGTAAGAGTGAAGTATTCTTAGCTGACAATGTGTTTTGTGCATAGCGATTGTGTTTTTGTGACGATGCTTATCATGATGACATAGTCCTGCATCCAAAGAAAATTTATGAGGTTTGCGGGGGAGGTTGGTTCGTGTCTTTTCTTGCTTGATCTTCTCCGTTCTGTCCGAGGATCCTGCTCAAGTTATCAGGGGTAGCATTTGGCTAAAAGTAAAGTTTCTTTTCAAAAGCATGCGTGTATAGTTTTCAAAGACATAGAAATATGCAGTTTAGAAATTAGTTAGATAAACCGGTAACTGTGACATTGTTATAGACATTTCGACTTGACTGAACTTACTTTGGAATTTTGAGGGTCCTCCTCAAAATTCTGCCCCAGTTTCTGATTGTGGGAAAAATGGAAATTTTATTGAATTGTGACCGAACCCACATGTCTGCCTACGTTTCCCCTCTTAAACGGGAATCAGGTTGAGCGTAGTTCAATTTAAATCATATGAAGAAACATAAAATGGTTTACACGTAGTATCTTTTGACTGCATCTGAATTGATAGGCTTTGGCAAGATTTCTCTGTCTATCTCTGCGAGTATGAGTGCTCCTCCTGTCAATACTCTGTGAACCATGTAAGGACCTTGCCAGTTGGGAGAGAATTTCCCTTTGGCCTCATCTTGATGTGGAAAGATCCGTTTCAGTACCAGCTGTCCCGGCTGAACTGTCTTAGTTTGACCTTTTTGTTGAAAGGCCTGGACATTCTATCTGATAGAGCTGTCCATGACACACTGCATTCATCCTCTTTCCGTCTATGAGGGATAATAGCTCATAATTGTTCCTTATCCATTCTGCATTGCTGAGTTCGGCTTCTTGTATGATTCTTAAAGAAGGAATTTCTACCTCGGCGGGAATGACAGCTTCGGTACCATAAACCAGCAGATAGGGAGTTGCCCCGGTTGATGTGCGGACTGTGGTACGGTATCCCAGTAAGGCGAATGGTAATTTCTCGTTCCATTGCTTGTGATTCTCTACCATTTTCCTTAGTATCTTCTTGATGTTTTTGTTGGCGGCCTCCACGGATCCATTCATTTGAGGCATGTATGCTGTGGAATTTTTGTGCTTGATTTTGAAAGGTCAACACATGGATTTCATCAGATCTCTGTTGAGATTGGTGGCATTGTTAGTGATGATGGACTCTGGAACCCCAAATCAACACAAAATCCGATCTCAGACGAAATCCATGACGACTTTCTTGGTTACCGCTTTGTAAGATGCAGCTTCAACCCATTTGGTGAAGTAGTCGATGGCCACTAAATTGAACTGGTGCCCGTTTGAAGCGGTGGGCTCAATTGGGCCGATGACATCCATTCCCCAGGAAGCAAAAGGCCAAGGTGAGCTTGTTGCATTAAGCTCGTTTGGCGGCACCCGTTTCATGTATGCATGTATCTGGCATTGGTAGCATTTCTGAACGTACCGTATGCAGTCTGTTTCAATGGTCATCCAAAAGTATCCGGCCTTGAAAATCTTCTTGGCCAAGACAAAACCATTCATATGTGGGCTGCAGGTTCCGGCATGTATCTCCTCGAGCAATTTGGAATCCTCTTTTGCGTCAACACACCTTAACAGTCCCAGATCGGGAGTTCTCCTGTACATGGTTCCTCCGCTTTGGAAGAAGTGATTGGACAATCTTCGAAGGGTGCGTTTCTGAGTATGGTTTGCATGCTCCGGGTATTCTCCTTTTGTCAAATATTCTTTGATGTTGTGGAACTAGGGGTTTCCGTCTGTTTCTTCTTAAACATGAGCACAATAAGTCGGCTGATTATGGATCCTCACCGGAATGGGATCAATGAAATTATTGTCTGGATGTTGTATCATTGATGACAAGGTGGCCAATGCGTCTGCAAATCCATTCCAAATTCTAGGGACATGCTGGAATTCTATCTTTGTGAACCTCTTCTTCATTTCTTGTACATGATGTAGATATGGCAGTATTTTGGAATTCTTGGTAGCCCATTATCCTTGTACTTGATGTACCAGCAGGTCTGAATCACCGATTACCAGCAGTTCCTAAGTATTCATATCAACAGCCAGGTTGAGACCCAATATGCAAGCTTCATATTCTGCCATGTTGTTAGTGCATGGGAATCTGAGTTTTGCGGACACCGGATAATGCTGACCGGTTTCTGATACCAAGACGGCTCTGATACCTACTCTTTTGAAATTCGCAGCTCCGTCGAAAAACATTCTCCAATCGTCATAGGCTTTAGCAATGTCTTCTCCTACGAATGATACCTCTTTGTCAGGAAAATACGTTTTTAGGGGGTTGTATTCTCCTCCTACAAGATTTTCAGCAAGATGATCTACCAATTCTTGTCCCTTGACTGCCTTTTGAGTTACATAGATGATGTCGAACTCACTTAGCAAGATTTTCCACTTGGCCATCTTCCCATTAGGCATGGGCTTCTGAAAGATGTACTTCATGGGATCCATCCTTGTTATGAGATATGTAGTATAGGCACAGAAGTAGTGCCTTAGCTTCTGAGCTATCCAGGTTAGAGCACAACAAGTGCGTTCCAGTAGAGAGTATCGTGCTTCATATGGAGTGAACTTCTTGCTTAAGTAGTATATGGCCTGCTCCTTTCTTCCTGTCTCTTCATGTTGTCCCAGAACACAACTGAAGGCTCCATCTAACACTGCAAGGTAGAGTATTAGTGGTCTACCAGGATCTGGCGGGACTAAGACTGGTAGCGTGGACAAGTATTCCTTGATTTTGTCAAAAGTCTTTTGATAATCCTCGGTCTAATTAGTTGCGGCATCATTCTTCAGCATTTTGAAAATCGGCTCACATATTTCTGTGGACTGTGCTATGAAACGGCTAATGTAGTTGACGCGTCCCAAGAAACTCATCACATCCTTCTTGATTTTTGGTGGTGGTAATTCCTGGATGGCTTTAACCTTTGACGGGTCCAAATCTATTCCTCGGCGACTGACGATGAATCCTAACAATTTTCCGGAAGGAACCCCAAATACACACTTCGCGGGATTTAACTTTAGATTGTACTTCGGCAGCCGACCAAAGAATTTCTTTAAATATGATATGTGATTTGTAGCCTTCTTGGATTTGATGATGACGTCGTCAACATATACCTCTATTTCTTTATGTATCATATCATGGAAGATCGTTGTCATATCCCTCATGTAGGTGGCCCCAGCATTCTTTAGACCGAACAACATCATTTTGTAACAATACACTCCCTATGGTATAATGAAGGCTGTTTTCTCTACGGCTTCTTCGTCCATCCAAATCTTATGGTAACCCACGAAGAAATCTACAAAGTACTGGAGTTCATGCTTGGCGCAATTATCGATCCGAATGTGTATATTTAGTAGCGGGAAATCATCCTAGGGACTTGCTCTGTTTAGATCCCGATAATCAACATAGACTCTGACTTCCCCATCTTTCTTTGGAACGAGTACAATGTTGGCCAACCAGGTTGGGTACTCAACTACTCTGAGGACCTTGGCTTTGATTTTCTTGGTGACTTCCTCCTTGATTTTCAGGCTCATGTCTAGCTTGAATTTCTTGAGTTTCTGCTTCACTGGCAGACACATTGGATTTGTAGGTAACTTATGAGCCACTATGGATGTGCTCAACCATGTCATATCGTCGTATGGCCATGCAAAGATATCCTCATATTCTTTCAGGAACCGAGTGTATTCTTCTTTCTCCGATGGTGACAAATAGATGCTTATGCGGGTTTCATTGACAGTTTCGGAATCTCCCAAGTTGACTATCTCGGTCTCGTCCAGGTTGGACTTGGGATTTTTCTCAAAGTTCTCCACTTCTCTGACAATTTCCTCAGGTATTACATCCTCTTCTTCTATTTCTTCCGAGTCACTGTCCTTTTGTTGCGTTGTCTCATTACATGTCACCGTCGACGGTTCATCAAAATAAGAAATAGTAATGATGTAGGGATAAAGATATGAAAGAAAAATAGTAATAATAAAATATCAAGACATTTAAAATGTAAAAAAATGATTTCAATAACTCAAATAATGTTTTTCGAAACGGAACAATGAAAATATTATTTTTAACAAATTCCAAAGAGGAAATCATTTTCAAAAGTAAACAATGCTATCAGCCTTGCTACCCCAGGACTCTTCGGGCCCTTGATGGTTTAGTGGTCCAGTTCTTGAGAGATTCCCTCTTCTCCACTGTCTGGATAGTAAATCCTTCTTCCTCCTCCTCCTCAACTATCACACAACAATCCATATCATCGTCTTCCAAGAACAAATTCCTCAATGCTGCCAAGGCTTCTTCTTCCTCTGATCCCCATATTATATCGGCCTGATGGAAGTTCTGATTCTGGTGTGGAACGGGTTGCTCAAGAGGGTAGTATGGACCACGCTATGGTGGCGACCAATTCCAATATTCCTGCCAGGTATACTAATATCCAAGCCTGAAGGTTGTGCCATGGTGCTTCAGTTGTACTGGTTTGGAGATACCTTGAATATTTTTACCAAGCCCCTTACCAGGTTCATACCATGCCCATGCCAGTATGCTCTCTATTTTTCTAGTCCACCATTTATCCTTCTCAATCGTGTTAACACGCTCGATGTGATGGTAGGTTTCTTCACCTAACTTCCTTCTATTTTCTACCACCGGAACAGTCTGACTGGTGTAAATGAGGTTGCTCCCATCTCTATGGATGATCACTTCTTGATGGTTCCATTCAAATTTTACCACTTGATGCAAAGTAGATGCGACAGCTCCAGCGGCATATATCCAAGGCCATCCCAGCAGAAGATTGTAGGAGGCGGATATGTCTAGCACCTGAAATTCAACATCAAACCAGGTGCACCCATTTGCAAGCATACATTGGTTTCTCCAATCGTGTCTCTTTGTGACCCATCAAATGATTTCACATTCATAGATCATGCTCGTATTTCATGTAGGCCCTTGCCCAACCTCTTCAGAGTTGTCAGCGGACAAATGTTGAAGCTGGACCCTCCGTCTATCAGAACTCTGGCAATGAACTTATCTTCACATTGCACTTTGATGTGCAGTGCCCTGTTGTGGCTTAACCCTTCAGGTGGCAATTCGTCTCCATGGAAGGTGATCTTATGGCTTTCCAACACTTGTCCCACCATATTGGCCATTTCTCTGCTAGTAATGTTGTTGAGCACATATGCTTCATTTAGTACCTTAATCAGAGCATTCCTGTGTTCTTCGGAATTTTGCAGCAACGACAAGATAGATATCTGGGTGGGAGTCTTATTCAGATGATCAAAAACAGAATAGTCCCTTGCTTGTCCTTTCCTCCAAAGGTCATCCGGACCAGTTTCAATGACGGGTTATTTGTTGGAAGCTTGCTTACTTGTCTCTCCCTGATGCTCAGGTGTGTAAATTCTGCCTGTTCTGGTCATCCCTTGTGCAGTGCTGGACTCTTCCATCTTTTCTTTCCCCTTTCTCCTAGCCTCAGCAACATAATCCCAAGGTACAACGTTGGAACTTAAGGGTGGTGTGGATGTCACCGTCATAGTGAAAGGTGTGGCTACTTCTACCTCAAACGGAGCAGGTGTAGCTGCAGGTGGTGTCACTTTTATTTTAAAGGGAGTCGATGCGGCTACCTCAACTTCGACTATCGACTGTACCTGTACCATAATGGGATTGAGCGTGATTGCCGGCTTCTTAGGGTCATCACCTTCCCGAATAAGTCCGATTGATCCCTCGGGATCCCATTGTTCATCAGTTTTTATTACATTGACTCCTTCAACCCTATGATCTGGGAGGGGGTTGTTACGGACATTGGGTGTGGTTTCTTTCGCCTGTATGACCTTGGTATCAATCAATGTTTGGATCTTGTCTTTCAGGGTGTGGCATTCATCAATAGTATGTCCCTCCATACTGGAATGGTACACACACGTCTTGTTTGAGTTGGCCCGTTGTGATGAGATTTCCATAGCCACGGGGGTAATAGGGGTGACATATCCAGCAACTTTTAATCTTTCATACAATTGGTCGAATGGTTCAGAAATAGGGGTGTATTGTCTGGGTGGTTTGCGATCAAAATTGGGCCTGGGTTTTTGGTAATTTGGATGAGCTGGAGGTGAATGATAATAGGCTGGTTGGGTATTATAAGTGTGGTAGAAGGTAGCGGGTTGAGGATATCTAGGAGGTGAAGGTTGGTATGTGGGTGGAGGTGTTTGGTACACAAATGGAGATTTCGGACCTTGGGCAACCATTACTGTTCCCACTTCTTTCTTCTTTGATATACCACCTGATTGTAGTGCTTTATTCATGGCCTGCAGTGCCTCAAAATTTGTCACAATTCCACTTTTGATACCTTCCTCGATCCTTTCTCTGATCTTGATTATATCGGATAACTTGTGATTCTCGATTACCATTAACCTTTCAAAATATTGTGGATCCTGAGCCCTAACAAAGAACTTGTTCATCTGCTCTTCATCTAATGCCGGCCTGACCTTCCCTGCTTCTGACCTCCATCGAGTAGCATACTCGCGGAAAGTCTCAATGGGATTCTTCTTGAGATTCTGGATATAGAAGACATCTGTTGCATTTTCCGTGTTGAATCTGAACTTATCCATGAAGTATGACGCCATGCTTACCCAATTAGCCCATTTCTTGGGATTTTGACTTATGTACCAAGATAGAGCGTCTCCAGTAAGGCTTCTCATGAACAGCTTCATGCGAATCCTTTCGTCCTTTCCGACCCCTACAAGTTTATCACAGTAAGTTCTTAAATGAACCTTTGGGTCACCCATTCTATCGGACATCTCGAACTTAGGAGGTTTGTAACCCTCCGGCAGTTCCACATCTGGCTAAATACACTAATCCTCATAATTCAAACCTTCGATTCCTTTGCCTCCTTCAACACCCTGAACTCGGCTTGTGAGTTTCTTGAGGTATTTTGCCATGTTCTTAATGAGCAGGTCCTTTTCAGTGGATTATGGTGTATATGAGATTGGCTGAGTGGAGTGGGGTAAGGTTTCCATGTATATGGGTTTGTTTTGGTGAATTCTAGGAGTTTGGGTGTAGTGGTGATTATTGGTTGAATGTTGGGGATCGGGGATAGGCTGAGGGGTACTCTGAGGAGTATGATAAGTGGTTTGCAGATATTGAGTTGGGAGATGCTGATGTTGAGGAGGTGTAGGTATGGGTTAAGGATTTTGAGGAGGGGTTGTATATTGGTGGGGTGCGGGAGGATTCTGCGGGCGTTGTTTGGGTGTATTCTGAGGAGGTGCCCGGTATTGGGTATTTGGATAGTTGATATCTGGGACGTTTAGAGTGAGGGAGAGGTTTTCCAAGACCTGATCAATCTCTCCCTGTAGTTCAAGTATCTTCTGTTCAAGCCGCAAAACCAAGTCATTTGGTGTCGTAGTACTCCGACCATCAGAAGTTTCTACATTCTCAGCATGTGCGGTGTTGTCTTTTCTGACGCCACTCATATCGTCCATCTTAGCTTTCCCTTTTCCTTTTGGTGCACTTGGAGGAGGAGGATATGGAGGGCCTCTAGATCTTGTGTGGTAAGTTGATGATGCCAGTATGCATGAACCATTCTTAGGGGATGGGAATAATCAAAAGGAAAGAAAAACAAAAGGTAACCAAGTTAGTGAGAGTTCTGAAAAATGTTTGCAGTATTTAAACACATATTGCGGGAATGTAAATTCGCGTCCTAATTTGGGAGCCTCGTTGTGCCTGAGGTAGGCCTAATGACAAGTAGATTTGGAGAATTTAATGCCAATAATTACCTCATTTCATTAACGCAATAAATAATACGAATCTAAAACAACAATAAGGTAAATCACTAATGGCCCTTGGCCTTATTACATTCGAAAAACAAAAACGAATAAGCCTAATCTACTTGGTCCCAGAAGGACCTTCTCCAGGCCTGATTCTCTTGGCTCCATTGATCAGGTTCCCTAGGTCGCGCATGTCCAGCAGCAGGTATGCCCTGGCGAGATGTCCTCTTTCGATACCTTCAGCATTCTGGCAGTCTATGACTATTTTCCTCATCTTCCCTTCCAGCTCCATCAGACCCTGCTCCATATATTCTAGCCTTTCATTCGATTTGGTAGACATTTCCCTCCATTCATTGATTAACTCCATATCAGTCTTGTGTTATTCCAGATGCTCAACCTCGGACTCGTGAACCCTTTTGTGCAGTCTGTTATACTTCACCCGTGCTTCGGCAGCTTCATCTATGACTCTATTTCCTCGATCAACCCCTGGCTCAACTATTCCCGATGTGCAGTCTTCCAACCACGATGGGTAAAAGTACACATGCCCTGCGTGATATCGATCCGGCTCGATGGTGTCCCTTTACACAATAATCTTCAAGTGACACATGTGTTGAGCTTTAGATTTATATGGGATGTCATCATCTTGGAAATCCGTCTTGTGGTGACTCATTTTGGAGACTCGTGGTATAATCTGTTTTCTACCAGCTTGTCTCATGACCTTGATAGGAACATAGGGATGTATACCGCTTAACCCGATCAACACCAATTGTGGAGCATCCCTAGATCGGATGATGAACTCACTGGCGGGGAACCACTCGAACATCCAGTGAACCTGGTCCTCAGTCAAATTGTCAAAAAATTGCACCCATTCTGTAGCATTCTCCGGTTGAGCAAACCTGTCTGGGATAAAGGTCATTCTCTTGGGGTGATGAAAGGCTAGGTGATCATTCCACGGTCTTCGTGGAAACTCTTGGCGGTATTGACCTCTCTGGAAATGTTCTAGCAACCAAATCTGTAGTAGCAGATTACAACCCTCGAAGTGTTTGAACCCCTTTTGGCAGCAATCCAGGGCCCGATATATGTCTGCTATAATCATAGGGACAATAGTATATGTTTGTCCCTCGATTCCATCCACTAAGGCTTTGGTTACCATGGCCAGTCTGGTGTGAATTCTGTCCATTTTGATTGGAAACACTATCATACCCAAGAACCAGACGATAAACACGAAAACCTTGCGATGAATCCAACCCGAGGAAGTGATGGAGAACTCGTCATGAAAAATATGGTAAGATTTGCTGTGAACGTATCGTTTATAAAGGAAGTCAAAGGGTATATAGGACTTCTTCAGACATACCAAGTCGTCATTCTTTTTTTAAACCCATCATATTCAGAAACCCTTTGGGAGTGCGATTTTTCGGCACCTATAAATCGGGACTGTCACAAGGTAGTCCAGCGAATCCCCCTATTTCCTCCAAAAGAGGGGTCATTTCTATGTTACCAAAACGGAATACAACCCTTTCTCAGTCCCAGATCATAGTGGCAAATTCGATCAACATGCTATTTGGTTGGCTATCTAATAAGCAAGGTAGGTTTCCAAGGACTCTTTTCACATGGTTTTTATCGCTTGACGGTAGGTCTTCCCACCAATCTAGAAACAATGGTGGTATGTTATAGACCATGCCGAACCTGGGGACTTCGTGCCTCATTTTCTGCAAAACAAATAAGGTTAGACCCTTTCCCCCTCCAGATTCAACTATTTATACATTAACGATTAGCATATTTGCACTTATTTCTCCAAATTAATGCACGGATCGTGGTTGAATCCGTCGGGATTATGGAAACCCCGATGGACTTCGGACAAGGCTTTTCTTAAAGGTTTATTATGTAGACAACATATTAACCCAGGCTAGGTTTGACCATGATGCATTTACAGTTATAATCAGATTAAGGTTTCTATAGAAGTCTAGACTAGTACCCATCTTGAGGGGGGAAAGGCACAGAACCGTCGACTGCACCGCTGATCGGCTAGTTTTATCGCAAATAAGCCTTTACAAATTCAAATAGGGTGATATAGGAAGAGCACAAACACTCATCAAGCGTTGCTATGGTATTAATTACGCACGAGTGGAATATGATGTTGAGCATGATTTATGCAACAGAAAATAGCACGTTGTCACGTATTTGCACAATGAAAAATGACAAATGCGGCATTTAATAATTGTAAAGGCATTTAAGAAAGAAAACAAGGAGACAAGTCAGTTTCCATAGTAAAGAGTAATAAAACAAGAAAGAGAAATCGTAAATGACTGAAGATAGGCAAATAAATCCACATAAAGTGGGAAGGGGAAGGGTTATGCAAGTATTGACGGAATAATAAAGGCATGCTTAAAGACTAATTCACAAAAATCAGGTTTGTTATGATAAGAGCCTAAAAATATCCCCAGCAGAGTCGCCATGCTGTCACGCCCCCTTTTTCTCGTGAAATCGGGTTTCGACGTTTTGGGACAACTCCTTTTTCGGGATGGATTTGGAATTGGAAGAGTTGCCACCTAACAGATTAATGTGCGTTAGGGCACCTAGAGCAATTAACTCATTTAACTAGTTTACATCACTAGAGATCGGGTAAGGGCTCAAATTACCTTGAGGGGAAGGTGTTAGGCACCCTTCGAGGTCCACAACGGTGGGTCCCGACCGAACTTAAATTAAGTGAATTAGTCTAAAAGGGGAGAAAGAAATTTGGACAAATACGATATTTAATCTATTTTAAACAGGAATATAGGGGGGAGGGGTCCTAAGTTTTTTAGCCTATAGGATCATTCCATGCAATACTTTGTAACTCTCTCAAGTCGGGGTGTTACTCATAGTATTAACGCATGGACTATCATCTCCTTACTACCCAATTACTATCTTTAAGTTGTTACTTAAGCGTTCTAGTAGTTCTAGCTCATTCCTTATGCGTGCGCTACCCGTCCCTTACCTATAGCCCTGGAGGTATTAGGACCTCTATTTGGGATAGTTCTAGACCAACATATGTTACTTAAAATGTGAAATCTACACGACAAACAAAAACAAATAGGATTTTCAGATAAAGAACAAGTATAGGCTCATCTTGACCTCCACACATAGACAACAAAAGCACGCAATTGAATCAGCAAACTTTGGAATCCTATAGGCAGGACATCTATGTGAGAAAAACAGAGTGCAGAGACAATTTTATTAAGGCGAGCATTAAGACCTATTTGTTTGCCTACTAATTTTATTCAGCATGAATCTAGGCACTTCAGGCAGTATTATGTCATAACTATAAACCCAGAATCATTATTAAGTCCTACAGATATATTGCCTAAGTGATTGACAGCAGCGAATGAATTCAAAAATCGACCAACAGGATCCTATAGGTATGATATCTATGAACTTATTAATTACAGATCTATAGACATGATTTTTAGGTGTAGCACGAATTTTAATCTATAGAGATAGGTTTTATTTCTTTTTTCAATCCTATAGGCATGCTTTCTAATTGCTGAATTGATTTAAATCTTATAGGAAGGATTTTTAAGTTTGAAACTGATTTTAGTCCTATAGGAATGATATCTATTAACTGTATATGGGCAGAAATTAAACAGATTGCTAGAAAGAATAATTAACTCAAACAACAAGGTCTTATAGGCACTATATCTATGCACATTTGTTGAAAACATGTATAGATCCTATGAACAGGATTTCTAATGTACAGAATTAAACGAAAAGTCCTATAAGTAGGATCTCTAGTATGCAAATGGGAAACACAGAATCAAAATGATCATGAAAATCCTATAGGCAGGATTTCTAAACACGGTATAATACTCACATAGTTTAATCAGCATAATTAAATCCTATAGGCAGGATTTCTATCCAGTTTTAACAAAAGATATAAGAACCCCCCTCCCCATCTTTACTAAATATCCCGAATATGTTATTACAGTTATTACATACCAGAATAGTTGAATGAATTACATCTTTGAGGCATAACAATGATTCATCCACATCCCATTAGAACCAGGATTTCAGTGTGTCAAAGTTCCCAAGGGCCTCAGGGACCCCGGGCAATGCTCACACCAGAACCACACATTTAGAAAGCAATTCATAATAGATTGAAAAAAACAGCTCCCAGTGTGTCAGAGTTCAAAAGAGTCTCATGTGGACCCTAGGTTGCCTCACACTGGGGGTTTTTGAGAACCTAAGGGACTAAGAGTGGGGTTTTTAAAAATCAGTACATAAAGGGGAGATTGGGCAGGTTTTAAAAATAGTTGGATTTAAGGAGAAACAGGATTCAGAACATAGAGTTGCAGGCAGAACTATACAATTAAAAACAAACATAATTCATGCTTAAACACATAGCTCAAATAAATTGAAATCTCATTAAGTTAAATACTCATGCTAATACTTAAGAAAATCATTTCTAAATCACAGAAACAATTAGGCAGAAATAATTAAGCTGGCCAGGCATATGAATTAAGTAGACAAGGCACACGAGTTAAGAAACAAACTAGTTGGTTACATGTTTATAGTACCTTGCAAAGTTCAGAACAGGTTAATGAAACAAACTAAACCTTAAACTAACTTATGAGAGGATTCATATTTTTCAAATAACTTAGTCCTAAGTTAACAGTTGCTAAATGAAGTCATAGGATCATGTAGAGTACAGAATCATAATGGGAATTGAAACAAGCTAGTCAAGCAAAGAATAGATAACGAAATTACAACGGTTAGCGCATACCAGTTGAGAAGAAAGTAAGTAAATATGCAGTAGCAGTTAAGTTCCAAAGTAATTTGGGCTTGGCTTTCAGCCGGCCAAAACAAGAGACACTTAGCATAGAAATCAGAACACAAGAGAATAAGAGAGGGCTTAAGTTTTAGTGAGAGTAGGAGAGTTCAAGTTTGTCTAAGGGGAGAGGGAGAAGGGATTTATATAGCACTGAATTAAGCAGACAAATAAGGTAATAAGTCAGTCATACATAATTAAGGAATGAAAATAATCCATAATCAATTTAAGTCGGAGTTCAACCAATTAGTAGCACATAATCAGGCAAGTACTACTTAGGTTAAGGAAAATATTATACAGGATGAATAAATAGTTAAGTACCAGATTAAATAAGGTAAGGAAATAATGAGAACATGTAAATCGAACAAAAGAGGAAATATCAGTAGCATACAAGAAAAGGAAAGACTCAAATCTCAGTTGAGATTTGAAAAACTCTAATTTTGGGGTAAATAAAATCAATCAAAAATTAGCGGCAAGAATCATAGAGGCAGATAGATAGAAACATTAAAAGAAAAATACTTAAATAATCGAAAGCCCTAAATTTAATATAAGTAAAAATAGGTATAAATATAAAAGAACTATAATAGAGATGCACAAAGACATATAGGAGGAAATAATTAAGATTTGAACCCTATTTTGTTTGATTTTGAAGAATCAAAACTCTAAGTTTAGGGTAAGTAAAATCAGTCAGAAATGATAAAGGAAAATCGTAATAGATACACAGAGATGAAACATTAAAGGTTGAAACAGATTCGGTTCGTCTTTGAAAATTAGAAGCCCTAAATTTAGGGTAAGTAAAATCAGTCACAGAGATAATAAAAAAACTATAAAACACAGAGATACAGATACTAAAATATTAAAGGAAAAATACTAAAACAAAATAAAAATTATTTTAGATCCGGAAAGATCTGAACCCTAGTTTTAGGGTAAGTAAAAGATTCAACCAAAAATAGACGGATTCGTGAGTAACAGAACAAATATAGATGAAGAATAACATAAAAACAAACAAAATTTGAACCAAATCTGGTTCGAATCAAAATCTGAAACCCTAACTCAAAGATACGAAAATATTCGTACTCATAGAGGTTAGGATGAACATGGACGGAAATAACCAAAATATAAGAGATTTTGAACCAGATCTGGTTCGAATCTCTTGGGCTCAGCTTTCCATTTGAGGAAAATAATTTTAAGTAACATCAAAGACGGGTAGCAGGTAAAGAAGTGGGTCCAAATAAGGCAAGAAATCAAGAAATGATTCCATTTCTGGTAGGAATCAAAAGGGGAAATGGTGACGGCGGTTAGGGTTTGAGAAGGTGAAGGGTGAGGAGATGAGAGGATTAGATGACGGCGGGTAGGGGAAAATGATTTAGGGTTAGGGCGTTAGTATAGTTAAAAGGGTGTGGGTGATTGGGAGCCGTTGATCCTCTGAGATCAACGACTAGGATTGGAACTTATAGACGGGCGGGTTAATCGACCTGGGTTAGGTATTGGGCTGGTGTAATGGTTATTGGGTTAGGTATTGGGCTGGTGTGATGTGAATAATTGGTCTAGGTCCGAAAAATTAATTAGAAAAAGGGGCTATGTTTTAAATACACAATTAAATTAATAAAATAATTTTATAAAAATAATTTATAAAAATAATTAATAAATAATAAAAAAATATCATTTGTGCATGAAAATAATTTAAAATAATTACTTAACATTATAAAAATATAAAAAGTCACTTTTATGTGTAAATAAGGTAATTATGCATATATGTGGCTATTATTATGAAATATTGCAATTATAACCTAAAGATGCAATATAATTATACATAAAATGTTTAAATATTAATATGAATATAAATGATAAAAATTAAGTAATAAATTATTATAAAATTTTTTGTGATGCAATTAATAATTATTTAGATAATAAAAATACTGGAATAAATTAATTAAAAGCCTTTAAAACTTATAGAAAATTATGAAAAAATATTGGTTGATACTCATGCACTATTTTGAAAGTATATATGTATTTACAAAATATATATGGAAAAAATTGGGTATCAACAGGTTGAAATTACCAACAAAGTGAATCAACCACAAACTTCCACAGCACAACAACAAGAACAAGTTAGCTTAATTGTGGTGACTCAGGAAGCTAAGTTTTCACAGGAGTCTAGAAAGATTCAAGAGATTTATGAAAATGAGGCTACAAGAATGAGGTAAGCAGGTAAAGGCAAAAAGGTTGAAAGTCTAGTGATGAACTTAGAAAATTTTTCTTTACTAACATCTCCTGTTTATAGGAATAGTCTCCATAAAGGGTCTATGAGTACCCGTGTGAGCTCATCTCTACCTCATGACAAAGGTGGGGTCACTCACAAGACTTTATGACTTGGCTAATATGGAATGTCAGGGGCATTAATAAGTGGTACAAGCAGAAAGAGGTGAAGAAATATCTTAAAGCTAAAAACATAAAGGTTGCTAGTATCATAGAAACTCGAGTTAAGGAACATAATACGAAGAAAGTGTTCTCCCATATTTCCCTATTGACTGGGAAATTTTGCACAATTACACATGTGCAACTAATGGGAGAATTTGGCTAATATGGGATCCCAGTTATTATAAAGTTAATCTAATTAGAGCAGAAGCACAAGTTGTTCATTGCCTGGTTAATGGAATCATAGGAGATCAGGAATGTCTGCTTACTGTGGTCTATGGATTCAACACTATTGAGCTGAGGAAACAATTGTGGGATAATCTTATTGAGATCAGGCATGGGTCAACAAATCATGGATCCTTGCAGGAGATTTCAACTCTGTTTTGCAGCTTCAAGCCAGGAACAATGGAATTCCAGTAAACCATGCTGAGATTCATGATTTTACAAAGTGTGTTCAAGAGTTAGGTATTAATGAATTGGCATGGGAAGGTGATTACTACACTTGGTCTAACAAACAAGATGGAATGGACAAAATCTGGAGCAGAATCGATAGAATGTTTGGCAACTATGAATGGATGATGCAGGTGGGTCACATCACTACTATATATGATGTTCCTTTCATATCTGATCATACCCCTATGAGCTTGAATTTCACAGTAGACCAAGGCAACAGGAGAAAACCTTTTAAGTTCTTCAATGTATGGACTGAACATGAAAACTTCCTCAATATTGTACAACAAGCGTGGAGTCAGAGAGTGTACAAGTGGAAAATGCAAGACATCTGGGTGAAATTGAAAAAATGCAGACCATTACTCAGAAAACTTAATATTGAGTATTTTAAATTCATCAGACAGAAGATTGATACAGCTAGGAACGAGCTTCTCATAAAAAGAGAATTAATGCTAAGTGTACTGACGAGTTGACTGAGAAGGAGAATAATCTTATCCAAAGCCTAAAAAAATGGGATATGATAGACGAAAGAGCATTAAGGCAAAAAGATATAGCTAAATGGATAAAGTTAGGAGACTTGAATACAAGGTATTTTACAGTTGTGATAAAGGAAAGGGCCCACAAAAAATAGATTCCGGAATTGCATTCAATTGCAGGTTGTAGACTAACTGATCCGGAAGCTATAAAAGTGGAGATTGTTGAGTTCTATAAATCACTTATGGGGACTGCTGTTCACTCAATCCCTGCAATAGACAAGTTGGTAATGCAAAAGGGACCAAAGCTTTTGCAACAACAGAGAATGGAATTGTGTAAAGATGTAACTGAGAAAGAAATTTATGAAGGAGTATGCTCCATTGGAGAAGATAAAGCACCAAGAATAGATGGCCACAATGCATGATTTTTCAAGAAGGCATGGCATGTTATCAAAGAGGAAGTCTTAGAAGCTGTGGCAGATTTCTTTTCTACAAGAAGGATGTACAGAGCTATCAATTGCACTGCCATCACATTAGTGCCCAAGACTGCCAGACCTAAAATTGTAAAGGAGTTTCAACCAATATCCTGTTGTAATGTGTTATACAAGATCATCTCTAAGGTTCTTGCTACTCGACTATAAGCTTTCATTCCCAGTATTATCAATGAAGCTCGGGCTGGATTCATCCCGGGGAGAAGAATCGCAGACAATATAATCCTAGCTCATGAACTAGTGAAGGCCTACTCAAGAAAACATATCTCACCTCGATGCATGATCAAGATAGACCTTCAGAAAGCATATGATTCTGTGTAGTGACCGTATATAAAGCAAGTCATGGAAGAGATGTGATTCCCTCAGTTATTTACCTCATGAATAATGGAATGTATTCAAAATGTCAACTACTATATCATTGTTAATGGGGAGACAACAGTTCCCTTTGATGCTACTAAAGAATTAAGACAAGGTGATCCAATGTCACCTTTATTATTTGCGATTGTAATGGAGTTCCTGAGCAGAAATCTTAATTGTCTTAAGGAAGTTAGAGAGTTAAAGCATCACCCAATATGTGCTAAGATGAGGATAACTCACCTTAGTTTTGCTGATGATCTACTGCTATTTACCAGAGGTGATATCAATTCTATACATGCAATACAATGAAAATTTATGAAATTCAAACAGGCATCAAAGCTGCAGGCAAACTTGAACAAAAGTGATTGGTGGAATTTCTACAGAGCATAAGTAGAAGATTCTGCAACAATTAGGATTCACAGCTGGAGAATTTCCCTTCAAGTACCTTGGAGTTCCATTATCAACAAAGAAACTTAGTATACTGCAATGACAACCTCTTATTGACAAGATGATTGCAAGGATCACTTCTTGGACTGCAAAAATAGTGCCCTATGTAGGGAGGGTACAATTACTGCAGAGTGTTTGGAATTCAGGCTTTCTGGGCTCAGTTATTTGTGATACCTACCAAGGTGGTTAAATTGATTGAATGAATATGCCGACCTTATATCTGGTCAGGTGGCAATGTAATCACAAAAAAAACTTTGGTTGCATGGGATAGAATGTGTCTTCCCAAGGCTGGAGGAGGACTCAATATTACCAACCTAAGGATTTGGAATCGTGCAGCAATAGCCAAAACTTGATGGGATCTGGCACATAAGCAGGATAAATTGTGGATTCGATGGATTCACACCTACTATATCAAGGGGCAGAAGTTCACCAATTGGATAACACCACATCAAGCTTGTTGGGTGGTCAGGAAAGTGTTTGAGGCTAAGGCAACTCTAGAGAATCAACAGTATATGCAATCACTCAAGAAAAGCTTAATCCGGCAAATATATTTGCCTCTTCTTGGTGATTACAGTCGAGTGGAATGGAAAATCTTAGTGTTTAACAATGCAGCGCGACCAAAAGCTAAATTCTTAATGTAGCTCATAATGCACGGAAAGCAATTAACTTCTGATAGGTTCTGTAAACGGGGACTCAATGTGGATACTCAATGTGTGCTTTGCCAAAAGCAGGAGAAAAATAGAGAATACTTTTTTTGAAGTGTGAATACACTAACAGTGTTTGGACCAAACTACTTCAATGGATGCAACTTCAATGCTCTAGATCCAGATATTGGCAACAACATAAACAGTGGATCATTGATAAGTGGGGATTTTGACAACTTATTAGCGCCTTTTGGCTTTCATTTTAGTCCAAAAATGTTTAAAGGTATTCCGGAAAACTGATGAAATGTTCTTACTTGCATGAGTATTAGAAAATGAGCCACTACGATGAAATCCAACTCAAGAAGGAGTGATCTGAACAAGGACAAAAATCAGGCACGCAAGCTCAAGTGTGGACCGCAGAATTCTATCTGCGGCTGCAGATTGTGAAGGAAAATTAGCAGAGCTCCAGTGCAAAGTTCGGACCGCACAATAATTGTGCGGCCGCAGAAGACAAAGTTCAGAGAGATAAATTTCAAGCTCAAAAAGAAATGCAGACCACACTATAATTCTGCGGCCTCAGAAATTAACTATGCGACCACACTCAGGAAATGTGTGGCTCGCAGAAGAGCGTAGTGCGGCCGCACCCAGAATTGTGCAGATCGCAGAGCTTAAGAGATGCGGCCGCAATCTAGAATTGTGCGGCCGTAGAATCAACTCCTGTCAAGATAAAGAGAAGTGCGGACCGCACACAGAATTGTGCGACCGTAGAACCTCCAAAAGGGCATTTTTGTTCGAAAATTCTAGCTTTGTATAAATAGACTTCTTTCACGAAATTAGGTCAAGTTTTGAATATTAAAAAGTCTATAGCCGTTTTTATTTACCCCTTTAGGCAACATTAGCTTATATTAGTGATTTAACATTGGATTTTCATCTTTTAATCTTGCAATATGAGTTTTATCATCTTTTCTTCTTTATTTTCTTCAATACCCAATATGACTAGCTAGATTTTTAGCTAGGGTTGTGACCCAACCCTAGTGTGTGAACCTAATGGGTGTTTGATTTAGGGCTTGTTTATGGTTGGGTGTTTATTATTTAGCCTTGTTCTTGATTTAACTGTAGAATGAATGGTTGCAAATACTAGTCCATGCCTATTTGACTTAGTCTCTACTTGAGAAAGAAAGACTTAGTCTAGAAAAACTTGGATAACAAGAATTTGGGATGAAATCAAGATATTGATAGTCTCAATTAAAGGGTTGAACCTAGAGATAGTAAAACCCGCCTCAAGAATTTTATCAATTGTTTTGATCAATACCCATTTGGACTTGAGAAAGCCAAATTGGGCAAAACAACTCTCTTACCGAGAGGTATTGAATGAGTAATTGTGTGTTGATATCTATAATACACCCCGACCAACAAAATACGATTTTAAACTTACAACTCGTTAGACAAACACCTAGGTAAAGGTCATAGCCCTAGGACTTTTACATAATTGAAAACAACAACAAAAACAATATTCTCTAGTTTTATATTTTAGAATTGAAAACCGTAGCGTAATTTTAGAAGTAAAAGCAAAACAAGTATTTGTGGAAGTGCAATCTAGATACTTCACGTACTTTGTCCAAATATATACCACTAATCCCCTCTCAGCTTCCTGTGGATTCGATCCCTACTCCTTGTTGAGTATTATTATTGCAATCGACTAGTTCACAACCTCGCGTAGAGGTGTGACTTGGACGAAATCAATTTTTGGCACCGTTGCGGGGAAGTTAAAAACGGATTTAGCTATATATTTGGTTTTGTGTGTGAATTGTCTTCATTTTCTTCCCTGTTACTAATATTTTTGGCGAAACAATGGCTCTCAACCACAATGAACCTCTCAGAAAAATGCCATTAGGGGACGTGGACGTGGAAGATGACCAAGTTGAAGAGGTTCCTCTTGAACCTTAAGTAAATAGACGAGGTCGACCGCCTCAAGAAAATGTTCCCGTTTCACCCCCCCCCCCCCCCCNCCACACCGGGTGTTGCCGAATGAAGGATATGCAAGTGTCATAGTCCCGCCCCGCATTAGGGCGGGCAACTTTCAAATCACAAATGTTATGCTCACATTGCTAGAGCAACGGGGATTTTTCACCGGGGCTCGAATCAAAATGCATACAAACACTTGAAGGGGTTTGTGGACACTTGTTGGGGGAGTATACAGACAAACGTCTCTGAGGATGCTTTAAGGTTGAGGCTATTTCCCTTCTCTCTATGGGGGAAAGCCTTGGATTGGTTAGAAAAATTGTCAAATCATACCATCCATACATCAGATGAATTGGCGGAGAAATTTATTTCGAAGTTTCTTTTCTCCCGGGCATATGGCTACTCTTAGAGACAAGATTATAGCATTCAAACATGAACCCAATGAGCCTTTGCATGAGATATGGGAGAGGTACCTAACTATGGTGAAAGAGTGCCCAAACAATGACATGACGAAGTCTATGTTTGAACAAACTTTCTATAGGGGGATCAATACTACCAATCAATGTGTGGTTAACCAACTTGCCGGTGGAAATTTCATGACAACGCCATAGCAGAAGCTTATGAGATCTTAGATGAAATGGCGGATACTTCGTCGACATGGAAAAGTAGAGCAAATGTTCCTCAAGGTGATCCAAATGTGATTCACCTTTATAAAGAATTTCTAATCATGGGAAAGAAATTTCCGAGTTGACCACCACAATGAATCAATTAGCCAAGGCTCAACTTCAATAATTTCAAGGTCTTAAGCAAGTCAATGCAATGGAGCGTTTTAATATGATGGTAAACAAGAGAAGGCAAAAGGGTCCTCAAGTGCAAAATCGTGCGGAACATTATGTGCATGAAGATAGTAGGTTTGATCAAGATGAATCTTACAATGAACAGGAGGAGGAAGTACAATATGTGAACAACTTCCAAGGGAAAAGAAACAACTCTAAAGGCCCGAATCAACAACAATGGCGATCTCAAGGTAATCAAGGGAATTGGAATTCTAGCAACCAAGGCAATTGGAATGGTGGTAACAACCAAGGAAATTAGAACAATCAAAACAATCAAGGAAATTGGAATGGTCAAAACAACCAAAGCAATTGGGGTGGCAATAGTCAAGGATATTGGGGAGGCAACAACCAAGGAGGGTGGAACAATAACCAAGAAAATCGGGGATCGGACTTTCAAAGGACCCCGATGTATCAACAACCGAGCAACCCGCCTCCTTATCCTTCCCATGGTCCTAGCTCTTCCAACAATGAGATGGGGCGAATTGAGAACATGTTCAAATAGATGATGGATAAGAATGCCGACTCCGATGCTCAACTAGCCTCTCACAACACTTAAATTCACAATTCGGAAGTTCAATTGGGGCAAATCTCACTAGCTCTAAACACTCGTACTAAGGAAGAACTACCAAGTGACACAGTGGTGAACCTAAAGGGTGGGAACAACACGGGGCATGCCATGGCCGTTACTACAAGAAGTGGAAAATGTGGGGATACACCCACCTCAAGCCAAAGGAAAATTGTGGATGATGAACAAGTGATACAAGAAGATGAGATTCTGAACAATGTGGTGAAAGCAAATTACGGAGTGAGAATTGATATTGTTGACAATGTGGAGGAGACTCAAGAGGAAGTGAACCCATCTAGGGAGCACATTGTGGACATACCAGAACCGGTAGTTCCAAAGTCTAAGGCATCAATGCCAAGGCCTCCTCCTCCATTCCCTCAAAGGCTTGCCAAGCAAAATGGAGAGAACCAATTCAAAAAGTTCATTGACATGATGAAGAGCCTATCTATTAATGTGCCACTGGTTGAGCTTTGGAGCAAATGCCTGGTTATGCAAACTTCATTAAGGGCTTGGTGACAAAGAAGTGGTCGATGAATTGTGAAACTATAAAGATGACTCATCAAGTGAGTCTAATTGTGCACTCAATGGCTCCTAAATTGGAAGATCCCATCGCTTTCACAATCCCTTGTACCATTGAAAGCGCCGACTGTGCTAAAGCTCTTTGTGATCTTGGGGAAAGTATCAATTTGATGCCCTATTTGGTTTTCAATACTTTGGGAATTGGGAAACCAAGACCCGCCTCTATGAGATTACAAATGGCAGATCTTACCATGAAGAGACCATTGGGTATAATTGATGACATATTGGTTCGTGTTGATAAATTCATTCTCCCGGCAGACTTTATGATTCTTGGTTGTGAAGTGTACTATGAGGTGTCGATTATTCTAGGTAGAACTTTCCTTGCCACGGGGAAGACTTGTTGATGTGGAAGCTGGTGAACTCACTTTCCGGGTGGGTGAGGAAAATGTGGTTTTCCATGTGTGCAAATCCATGAGGCAACCGAATAGCAATGAAGTTTGTTCGTTTGTGGACTTGGTGACCGATGTGATTATTGATGATACTAGTGCCACAATGAATGTTGATGATATATTGGAGGCCGTTTTGCTTAACCTTGATGATGATGAGAAGGGTGGCTATCTGGAATACGTGAATGCATTGCAAGGAATGGGGTCGTACACTTATGAACCCCGCAAATTGTCCTTGGATCTTGAAAATCGGAAGACTCCTCCAACAAAGCCCTCAATCGAGGAGCCTCCCACTTTGGAGTTAAAGCCATTGCCTCTTCATCTCAGGTATGAATTCCTTGGCCATTGTTCTACTTTACCGGTTATTCTTTTCTCTTGTTTGACTAACGTGCAGGTAGACTCTACATTGGCAGGGCTACAAAAGAGGAAAAGAGCTATCAGATGGACATTGGCGGATATTCGGGGTATAAGCCCCGCATTTTGCATGCACAAGATTATTTTGGAGGAGGATGCCAAACCCTCCATTGAACATCAAAGAAAGCTAAATGAAGCAATGCAAGAGGTGATCAAAAAGGAGATCATAAAGTGGTTGGATGCCGGGGCTGTATACCCCATTTTTGATAGTTCATGGACTTCTTCGGTGCATTGTGTCCCAGAAAATGGGGCATGACGGTGGTCACCAATGACAAGAACGATTTTATTCCTACAAGAACGGTGACCGGGTGGAGTGTGTATAGACTATCGCAAGCTCAACAAAGTCACAAGGAAGGATCATTTCCCACTTCCTTTCCTATATCAAATGCTTGATAGGTTGGCCGGCCGTGCTTTCTATTGTTTCCTTGATAGGTATTCCGGCTACAATCAAATTCTTACTGCTCTGGAGGATCAACAGAAGACTACTTTCACATGTATTTATGGTACTTTCGCATTCTCGCGGATGCCATTTGGGTTATGCAATGCACCAGCGACTTTTCAAAAGTGTATGATGGCTATCTTCACGTACATGGTGGAGGATTTCCTTGAAGTCTTCATGGATGACTTTTCGATCGTCGGGAGTTCTTTTGATGATTGCTTGAAAATTTTAGATAAGGTCTTGGCAAGATGTGAAGGGACGAACTTGGTGTTGAATTGGGAGAAATGTCATTTCATGGTTGAGGAAGGCATTGTCCTTGGCCACAAAATTTCAAAGAATGGAATTGAGGTCGACAAGGCGAAAATAGAGGTGATTTCCAAACATCCACCTCCAACATCCGTAAAGGGAGTGAGTAGTTTCTTGGCTCATGCGGGGTTCTACCGGCGTTTCATCAAGGATTTTTCCAAAGTGGTGAACCCCTTTTGTGAGCTTTTGGAGAAAGATGTCAAATTCCATTTCAATGAGGATGCATAAAGGCATTTGAATTTCTCAAGTTCAAATTGACAACTACTCCTATTATCACCGCCCCGAATTGTAGCATGCCTTTTGAGCTCATGTGTGATGCTAGTGATGTGGCGGTCAGAGCAGTTATTAGGAAACGTATCAAAAAGATATTCCATCCGACCTACTATGCTAGTAAGACCATGAATGATGCCCAAGTCAATTACACTGTGACCGAAAAAGAGCTCATTGCTATTGTTTTTTCCATGGAGAAGTTCCGCTCGTACTTGATGGGTACAAAGGTAATTGTCCACACGGATCATGTGGCACTCCGGTACCTAATGAGCAAGAAAGATTCAAAGGCGCGGTTAATGATATGAGTGCTTTTATTGCAAGAGTTCGATCTAGACATCCAAGACCGCAAAGGCAGTGAAAACCAAGTGGCGGACCACTTGTCTCACTTGGAGGAGGAGGGGAGGCCACATGACGACCTTGAAATCAATGACTCCTTCCCCGAAAAGTAACTTCTAGCCATTTCAATGACCGAGATGTCGCGGTTCACTGATTTAGAAAATTATCTTCGGAGTGGTATTGTACTGGATGAGTTCTCTTCAAGCCCAAGAAAAAAGCTCAAATGGGATTGCCTTGACTACTACTGGGATGAACCGTACCTCTTCCGGATTTGTACCGATGGTGTGATTAGAAGACGTGTGCTGGAGAAACAAGTTAAAATTCTTGGGGCTTGCCATTATTCACCATACGGTGGTCACCATGGTGGAGAAAGAACGGTGGTTAAAGTTTTGAGTTGTGGATTCTATTGGCCTACTCTATACAAGGACGCAAGTGATCTAGTCAAGCGTTGTGATGAATGTCAAAGAGCCGGTGGGATTGCAAAGAAAAATGAGATGCCCCTCACCACCATCTTGGAAATTGATATTTTTTATGTGTGGGGCATTAACTTCATTGGACCGTTTGTAAGCTCTTGTGGGAACACCTATATTTTGGTAGCTGTGGATTATGTGTCAAAATGGGTTGAGGCCATTGCTCTTCCCAACAACGAAGCTAGAAGTGTGGTGGAATTTTTGAAAAAGAACATCTTTACAAGATTTGGTACTCCAAGAGACATCATAAGTGATGGGGATCACATTTTTGCAACAAAGCTTTCGACACCTTACTCACCAAGTATGGTGTCACTCACAAAGTCACGACCCCTTATCACCCTCAAGCAAGTGGACAAGTGGAAGTCTCCAACCAGGAGATCAATAGTATTTTGTCAAAAATAGTGAATGTCAACCGGACGGATTGGTCAAAGAAACTTGAAAATTGATCTCGTCCAAGTCACACCTATACACGAGGTTGTGAAACGGTCGATTACAATAATAATACCCAACAAGGAGTCGGGATCGAATCCACAGGGAGCTGAGAGGGGATTAGTGGTATATATTTTGACAGAGTACGTGAAGTATCTAGATTGCACTTCCACAAATAGTTGTTTTGTTTTTACTTCTAAAATTATGCTACGGTTTGCAATTCTAAAATATAAAACTAGAGAATATTATTTTTGTTGTTGTTTTTAATCATGTAAAAGGCCTAGGGCTATGACCTTTACCTAGGTGTTTGCCTAACGGGTTGTAAGCTTGAAAGCGTAATTGTTGGTCAAGGTTTATTATAGCTATCATCACATAATTACCCATTCAATATCTCCCGGTAAGAGAGTGGTTTTGCCCAATTTGGCTTTCTCAAGTCCAAATGGGTATTAATCAAAACAGTTGATAAAATGCTCAAGTCGGATTTTACTATATCTAGGTTCAACCCTTTAATTGGGACTATCAATCTCTTGATTTCATCCCAAATTCTTGTTAGCCAAGTTGCCTAGACTAAGTTTTTCTTGTGCGGCCGCACTCAAGATTGTGCAGATCGCACTTCAGTCGTGCGGTCGCACTTAAAATTGTGCGGACCGCAGAACCACTACTACAGCTGCACTTCCAGAATTGTACGGTCCATACAAGACCATCTGCGGCCGCACCCAAAATTATGCAGATCGCACTTCCCCAACCTGCACACTGTCTTGTGTGCAACTGTTTGATATTCTGGATTCAAAACTAACCGATTCATGTTTCTTTGTATTGCATACAATGGTTAGATCAAGGGGACGAGGTGATACATCTAAGGGTAAGGGTGAGACCTGAGGAGGCCGAGGCAGGGGTTCCCAACCACTCTCTGTGGAAAAAGTGATATCTAAAGAGAATACCACCGGGCGAGGTAGGGCCATAGAGCCCTCTGAATCAAGTTCTTACATCCCGTCTAGGGAAGCACCAGAGGGCCACTCTGTGGAAGCACAACCTGATGAGGACCAATCTCAGCCACAGCAATTTCCAGGAAGATACCAACTCCGGAATGATCCTTCCACCTCAGCAAGCACTTCTGATGGTTCGGAAGATGGCAGTCAGGGTTGAGAACCCTCATCTACTCACACCCACGCCGCACCAGCCACAGTTGATGATGATGATGATGATATTCCAGATGACGGTCGAGGGGTGATACCAGGGTTACCGGCCTAGAGATATTGAAAAAGAAGGAAATTTGGGAAGATAGATTCGTGATCCTGACAGCTTTCACCAGGTTCCGAGAGTGGTGGCCTCAGAGATCGCTCAAACTTGAGCGTCAGTTTCTTTTGAAAGATTTGGATAGATACAATCCAAATGTGGCAAAGTAGTTCAGTGAGAGAAAGGGTGGACATGGTTCACTCAAAGTGTGGTGGATGCCAAAGAGCACCTAGTACGGGAATTCTACACCAACGTGGCACACATCAAGAAGGGGACTAAGGTGAGAAATTTGAAAGTAAGATTTGATCAGAGCATCCTGAACACCTATTTTTGGCTCGAGGATATGGAGACAGTTCAATATTTGGAGAAGTTCCCAATGGGTGATGTGGCTCGCCCTTGGTTAGCTAAGATACCAGCAGCCCCAGGACCACCGCCGCCTCCATGGATCATAGCAGGGGTTCCCATTCAGTGGGCTACCCTCAACATTTGAGGCAAAAGGGTGGAAAATATTTGTGTGCAGTCGCATAAACCCAAGCCAGAATGAAAAAAATATCCTAGTCCCTCGGACAGTCCTAGTTACCTCCATCATGGATTGGCCGGGTACCCAATCAATGTGGGTGCCATCATGTCGACGACATGTCTCTGGTTGTCAGGCAGGGTGAAAGCTCCTATCTGTATCCCAACACTATCACGGAGTATCTTACAAATGGGGGGAGGGGGTGGAGCCCAAGAGTTTTGATACAAAGGTTCGGGCTAAGAATCCCTTCTCCTAGTACTCTTTGAAGGACCCAAGGAACCCGAAGAACAAGGGTAAGTCATCTACTATCGTAGGCCAGTTTTATGAGCCATCGGTGGTAGTTGCAGATTCAGATACCATGCCTTCTACAGCATCCATGTCTTCCACAGCAAACGGGCCTTCCACCGAGACAGCTGCCATGCCTCCAACTTCATCTTCAGGGCCATCAGTATCAGTTCCTTCCTCCTCCACTTACCCACTCTCTACGCTGCGAGTCTCCCAGACACTGGCAAGTCTCAACAACTGGATGCAGAAAACTACTACAAAGTTGTCTGACCTATCCAATGTTGTTGCAGCACAGACATCTACCCTAGCACCCCAGATTTCTCTGACAGTGGAGGAAGCTTTGAAGAAGATATTGGACAATCAGAAGACTATTATGGACACTTTGGTGGAGCATGGGAGAGAAATTGAGGAGCTTGGAAAATATATGAAGAAGATGAGAAAATATTAGGCTTCAAGGAAATCAGATGACAAGTTGAGACGAGAGGTGACCAAGATAGCATCAACTGGTGATCTTCCATTTGACTTACTGATGGAGATAGATCAATCAGTACTAGCAGACCCAGCAGCACTAGTGTTACCAGCTGGCCTGTCTGAGGATCCAGACCTCACTGCCCACACTACTGAGGCGGTGCTACAGATGTTCACCAACCCAGCTAATCCCCGAGCAGAGGATGATGAGATCCAGTTGGAGGAGCCTGAGGGAGGTGATGCTACTATGGACATTGAGACCACATAGGGAGTCCTCTCTACTCTTTCCCTTCCTTGCTTTTATTTTGTTAAGCATTAAGGACAATGCTTATGTTTATTCTAGGGGATGGATTCTATTTTGATTTGACATTTGACATTGGCCAATAATAACTGATAACATTTTCTTCTTTTTATTTTCATTTCGTACATATTCTTCTCTCTCTATTGATGTATATATTCTCTTTCCTTTTCTCAGTTTGTATATTCATTTATGCTTTCAGTAGTTTACTTTATGGCTTCTTTATTTTATTTTCTTAGTAGTCAATGTTTAGCCTAATAGGTTCTTATTTACTTTAATAGTTTCTTTTTTATTTAGTAGTTCCTTTTTATGTTTTAGTGATCAATAAGCCTTTAGTTTTCTTAATACCACGGTTCTTTCCAAAGGTGGTTTTTGTGTGAACCGGGTGACTCTTCCCAACGATGGATAGCGTGACAACTTTCTCAAGGGATTGAGTCTGTTTTTGATGTTTAGGTAAGAACAGTAGTAATAATGAATAAGAGAGTCAAACATGCTTCACTTGGTACCAACACACTTAACTACATGCTTATGATTAAAAATAAGTTCTTGGAAAGAAATAGCTATAGATAGTGACCTTTTGACTCTTGTGTTGACTTAGGCAATTATCGAGTGGTTTATTTGAACTATTAGTGATTTTCAATCTTGAATATGGTTGTTGTAGGCCCTCAACTCTATCCTCTTTAACAATCCAGTTGTGTGAGAGGTGAGATATTTTGTTGTAAGTCCAAGTACCCGTACGAATGGTCTAGAACTTTCCCCGAATGTGTTTTTAGGAAAAATTTTAAGTTCAGCTTGGCTTGAGAAGTGATTGTAGGCTCTCCTTGACCCGTTTTGAAATTTTTCATGGCCCACCAATGATGTTATCACTAATAAAACCTCTTGATCCTAAAACCTTTCTCCTTTGATAAGTATGTTACAAGCCTTTACCTGTTATGTAGTGACCCTCTCTTGGCACCCGAGCTTTCCATTACACTCATGAGAAACAATTGGATAAAACATAAGTTTGGGGAGAGATGAGGAGTTGGAAAGAGGTATCAAAGTACAAAAAGATAAAAGAAATGAAGAAAAGGAAAGGCAAATAAAAAGAAAGAAAGAACAAAAGAAAAATGCAAAAAGAAAGTGATCAATAAATTGAAGAGTTGAAGGGATTCAAAGAAAAGTAAAAATGCAAAGCATGGAGAAAACAAAGAAGGAGAAAATGAATATCATGACCAAGAAAGAGTGATGTCAAGTCTCTCTAGTTCCCCTAAGGAAAAAGAAAATGCCTCAAAGAGTCGGCAAAGCATGAGCTAAAAAGAGAAAATAGAGTGCTTAAGGAAAGATGAACCCGTTCTATTCCAATATTTCCTACCTTAGTCCAAAAGCCTTCTTTATATTCCGAAAAATCCCTACATGATTTCAAGCCGAGTAAACTTACATTAGTGGTGATTTACATGAGGGGCAACCATATGGTACTTAGAGTCGTACTTGTGATATTCTTTTGAGAGAAATGAGTGAACTTTTCACAAATCCTTGAATTTAGTACTACATTCTTAAGTGAGATATGCTAACGGAGAGTAGATGATGAGGAGATAGGGATCCACAATGACCTACATGAAAGAGAGAACTTTCTTGATGATTAAAGTCAACTCTTGATGCTCAAGTGTCACATTAGAACTATTTGTGCTTAAAACTTCAAATCATTGCCTTGTTGATAATTGATAAGTGTTGTGGGTAATTGTTGGTCCCAATTGATGTTTTAGTTCACCATAGATTAGATGGAATAACTATTATCTTGTGAAGGTGGGAATTACCTTATTTTCATGAGGACAAGCAAAAGCTTAAGTTTGGGGGAGTTGATAAGTGGAGATTTTGACTACTTATTAGCCCCTTTTGGCTTTCATTTTAGTCCAAAAATATTTAAAGGTATTCCTAAAAACTGATGAAATGTGCTTACTTGCAGGAGTATTAGAAAATGAGCCACTACGATGAAATCCAACTCAAGAAGGAGTGATCTGAACAAGGACAAAAACAAGGCACACAAGCTCAAGTGCGGACCACGGAATTCTACCTGCGGCCGCAGATTCTGAAGGGAAATTAGCAGAGCTCCAGTGCAAAGTGCGGGAGGTCGCAGAAGCCAAGTTTCAGAAGGATCAATTTCAATCTCAAAAAGAAATGTGAACCGCACTATAATTGTGTGGCCGCAGAAATCAACTATGCGACTGCACTCAGGAAATGTGCGGTCCGTAGAAGAGCCTAGTGCGGCCGCACCCAGAATTGTGCGGACCACAGAACTTAAGAGATGCGACCGCAATCTAGAATTGTGCGGACGCATAATCAACTCTTATCAAGAGCTGAAGAGAAGTGCGGACCACACACAGAATTGTGCGGCCACAGAACCTCCGAAAGGGCATTTTTATCCAAAAATTCCAGCTTTTGTATAAATAGACTTCTTTCATGAAATTAGGTCAAGTTTTGAACATTGAGAAGTCTGTAGCCGTTTTTCTTTACCACTATAGGCAACTTTAGCTTATATTAGTGATTTAACATTGGATTTTCATCTTTTAATCTTGTATATGAGTTTTATCATCTTATCTTCTTTATTTAGCTAGGTTATGACCCAACTCTAGCGTGTGAACCTAATGGGTGTTTGATTTAGGGTTTGTTTATGGTTGGGTGTTTATTATTTAGCCTTGTTCTTGCTTTAATTGTAGAATTGATGGTTGCAAACATTAGTTCATGCCTGTTTGACTTAGTCTCTACTTGAGAAAGAGAGAATTAGTCTAGGAAAACTTGGCTAACAAGAATTTGGGATGAAATCAAGAGATTGATAGTCCCAATTAAAGGATTGAACCTAGAGATAGTAAAACCCGACTTGAGCATTTTATCAACCGTTTTGATCAATACCCATTTGGACTTGAGAAAGCCAAATCGGACGAAACCACTTTCTTACCGGGAGGTATTGAGTGGATAATTATGTGTTTATAGCTATAATACACCCCGACCAACAAAACACGCTTTTAAGCTTACAACTCATTAGGCAAACACCTAGGTAAAGGTCATCACACTGGGCCTTTTACATAATTGAAAACAACAAAAAAAATAATATTCTCTAGTTTTATATTTTAGAATTTCAAATTGTTGCGTAATTTTAGAAGTAAATACAAAACAACTATTTGTGGAAGTGCAATCTAGATATTTCACGTACTTTGTCCAAATATATACCACTAATCCTCTCTCAGCTCCTGTGGATTCGATCCCGACTCCTTGTTGGGTATTATTATTGCAATCGACCGTTTCACAACCTCGCGTAGAGGTGTGACTTGGATAGAACAATAATCACCTGTTCCAAAGGTAAATCTCAGTAGACGCAAGTGTTCAAAATGTTATTTGTAGAAGCTATGTATCAGATTTGGATTGAAAGAAACCTCAGAGTTTTTGAAAAAAGAAGCAGACAATGGGGAAATTATTGCGAAGGAGGTTGCTTACATATGCAACGTACGAGTGCTACCTGGAGCCAGAGCCTATCTGCACAGTCTCTAGTTTGAATAGGTTACTTTGTCCTTCTGAAATTTCTTCAATAGATAGATATTGAAATTTAGTCGGAAATGGTTGTGTGGTATCCTGTAGTCGCTTAATGAGATAGCTAGTTGTGTGAGCTTAGCTATGGGAAAGTAAATATTTCTTTAGTGATTAATAAAAATAAGTTAGTTACCAAAAAAAAATAAGTTGCAGCTAATATGTGATTATTAGGAAAAGCATCAAATGCTTCTATGAAATATATAATGCAAATGTTTGATAATCCACTTGCTTTGATTTACCTCTCATATGTAAAAATAGGACTAGTTCCTATCACTTGCCATTTCCTTTTGGTTTCTACTTCTTCACTTGCTTTATCATACTCTTATGTCTAATCTTGCTTAAGAAATTAAATTTAAAATATTTATGGTAATTGAAATTAATTAGAAACTATGTATAGTTTATATCTTTCTAATTATGAATTTGTATAAAGTTTTAGTGAACAATATTAAATAACTTTTTATATCAAGTTTAATATGATAGGGCAGCTCGGTGCACATAGTTCCCGTTATGCGCGGGGTCCGAAGAAGGGTCGGACTATAAAAATCTATTGTACGCAGTCTTATCCTTCATTTCTATAACAGGTTGTTTCCACGGCTAAAACTCCTGACCTTCTGGTCACATGGAAGCAACTTTACCGCTTATGCCAAGGCTCCCCTTCACAAGTTTAATATGATGACTTGGAAAAAAAGTAATAACCAGCGATAACCGATTAAATTGTAAGATAATAGTATTTTTTAAATATTTATGTATATATATAACTTAAATTCATGTGAATTCATATTTTACTTGCATTTGGACGTACCAATTCTCCAAAAATAAAAGAGTTTTTTGGTTTCTCAATATGATGAGGGAGATGATAATAATAATGTCAAACAAGGACCGAGATTATGGTGTCAAAAAGGTTATTATTTCTGGAGTTTCTAGTCATCCAATTCGACTCTATCCAAGATAGTTGCTCGGCGGTTTTCCATTTTCCCTTTACGTTTATAGATGAAACAGTTCTAAGACAAAGTTCAAACCAACAAACCCAAGTTATAAGTATAGAACATAAGATGAAATCCATGTGCACGGCTCATCTTTTTCCTCTCCTTTTTGCGAAAATTTTTTTAAGCTCCTCCGAAACTATTTACATTCGAAAATCGCAAAAATATATAAATTTTGTATATTTTTTGTAATAACACACATAAAATATATATACAAAAAATATATATTTTCTTCGCGGTTATACACGGTCATCTTCCCTTCCTTTTTTTCCTTTGAGGAATTTACATAGAATCTTTTTTAGACTTATTTAAATTTCTTACAAACTTTCACAAAATTACATAAACAACAATTTATTTTAAAATCTTACCTTTTTAATTAAATTATGTACAACTTTTTATATCTTAAAATCTCTTTATTGAGATTCTCTCTCACCTAAAAAAATATCTCTTAAGATTCTCTCTCACCTAGAGCATCAAAATACTTCATTGTCATAGACATAAGAAACCTATGACAAATCGCACAAATGGTAAGCAAAGTTTCTCAAGTATACGGCGAAAGAAAGACACAAATCTGAAGTGAGAAGTTAGAGTCTCTCCCCCTAACATGGCCCCACCCCAACCCCTTATTCAGGACCCACTCCCCTCACCACTACGAAAACCGCCCGACCCACCGGATCCCACGTAACACCAATGGATATAGAAGCTTCTTCAATGAAGAACTCCTTCAAAGAAATCCTGGAAGATAACCACTTGACAATGTCAAGCGTCTACCACACAAGTTACCACCAAGTGGAGGCAGCTCTGAAAGCAATACTGGAAGAAGAAAATATGGAGGAAATCCTCCTAACCCATGACCAAAAAATATGAACCTACCACCTTTGGAGATTCTCAGTGATCATCAAGGTATTTGGGGAGAAGATTCCTTATCACCTACTCAAACCAAAGCTACAACAGCTATGGTGCCCCAGTGAGCACCTAACGATCATCGACTTGGGTTGGAACTTTTTTATTGTGAAGTTTCAAGAAAAATTCAACATGGAAAAGGCCCTGCACGGAGGCCCATGGTTTTTTATGGGCCATTTCCTCTCAGTCCGAAATTGGGAACCCAATTTTATTCAGGAAAAGTCCAAGATCCAATCCATAGCCATATGGATTAGGCTGCCCCAATTACCCACCAAGTTCTACGATAAAGAGATTCTAGAAAGAGTGGGAAGAAAAAAGGGAAAATTATTGAAGATCGATACTTGCACATCTTCCACTCTCACAGGAAAATAAGCAAGGATTTGCATCCAAGTTCCCATAAGTGTTCCACTTGGATCTTCCGTCGTAATTGAAGAGCATTGTTAACAAATCGAATACGAGGGGGAGGGAATCTTGTGTAAGGGGTGTAAGAGGATATTTCACACAACAGGGAAGTGCACAGCTAAACGAAGTCTGGAACCAACGGAGAAGCCGGAATCATCCACAGCAGAATCATAACCAAAGAGACGCAGTGATTGGATTACAGCGGAGTTCCCAAGACGGGCCAGAATGAAAGCAAGAGCATACCATCCTCCAAAAGAAGAACACATGGTTGAGAAGGTATATGGATGAGAGAACAGCCATGTATCGCCGGCGGCAGGTAATTTTATCATCCTTGGGGACTTGGGGGAAAGGATGACTAGGGTTGAAACCCTAACGGGCCAAAAAGCATAAGCCCAATGAAAAGACAATGGGGTCAAGAACTTGTTCCCAGATAGACAAATGGACTTGGTTCTAGAATGGGATATTCAAACAAACATTGACCGCGTTTTAAACCATTTTGAGGTTAAAGCATTTAGCCCAAAACATGGGCACATGCCCAAACCCAACACTAAGAATAGGCACATGAAGGCCACATGCCAAAACAAGATACGCTCCTCTTTGAAAGACCACGTGTTCCAAGGGAAAGCGGTAACAACTAATAGAGGTAAGTTTGATATAACCACCTCTAACCCAAAATGATACCAACCACTTTCTCTAAGGGTCATATCATAGGGTCCACGACTGGGGTCAAATCCATAGGAGATAACCTCGGATTTGATGAAGGGGAAAGAGATCTCCTCTCCTTGAGAGAGATACCCACTCAGAGTTCTACCTTTCCTCTCCCCTCCAACCTCATTTACCCTTCAATTGAATTCACAGTACCCAGCGCCTCCGAAAGATTGGTAATAATGGGGAAATCTTGTGCACAAAACCTAACTAAGGCAAATGAAGACTTAAAAACTACTAAAGTGATGCCTTCGACAATCCAATACTCTTCTACTTCTCCTTACTCCTATGGAAAACAAGTAGAACAACATGCAAACTTCCCCCAGACCTAGAACCTAGATGGGGAACCAATGCCTCTAATGGTGATAACAACCCCACTACCACCAGACCACTTTCCCACCTCTTGGATGGAATGGCATTGCAGGGAGTGTCCTTTCCACCAACCCTCTCAATAGGGTCTTTGCCAATCACTCTGGTAATCCAGAACCCTCATTGCTTAGCCAAGGTAGCCACTGCATTGTTCAATCATGCAATGTTGAACTATGGGCATCAACTGTGGCTGGCAACCTTGGTACAAGCCTAGGTAGCACTCAGCCAACAAATAATGACACCAAACCAGCTGATTGCACTGATGGATCAGATCAGCCACTCCCTACCCTTCTTCCCTCTAGTGACACTAGGGGAGGAGATTGTAAGCCCCTCATTCTCCCAATGGACACTAGCATGGACCACGACCCCACCATCAAGGGAAACTTAGATGGCAGGATTAGATAAGGTCCACGAGTACCTTCAAGCCTCCAACTCAAAGCTGGAGGCCCTGATTGCAAAGCTGGTAGTGCCAAAAACAAAGGCAATGCTTCTATAACAAGAGGATAGGATAGAGTTCAGATGGCCTGGGGGATAAATGCTTATCGCACTATGCCCCAGGAGCATGAAATTGTGCGGGGTAAGCCCAAGGTTAGCCTCAAGTCCAAATTCAGGAGATTCATCTGTAAGACTAAACCCAGTTCTGATTCAGGAAGATAAATAGGACATCCTTGTACAAGTGAACATGAAGGCCAATCCTATGAAAGAGAAGACCAAATGGCTGAAAAGGAAGTCCCCACCACACCCCAAGTTGTTAATGAATTTCATCATTTGGAATGCTAGGGATGCCAAACAGTGGTGAGTTTAGGTGGCACCGTGCTGAGATGGTCAAAATGCACAAGCCTGCTATGCTAGTCCTCCTAGAAACTAGGATGATGGAGCATAAGCATATGATTTAGGAACTGAAATTCTCTGAGAAAATCTAAAGCCCAACTATTGGCCAGTCTGGGGGAATAGTCATTATGTGAAAAGATGATCTACTCAAAATTGATGAAGTCTCCACCACATCCCAGGGCATTAATTTCATGGTCAAGGTAATCTCCTAATCTAATTCTTGGATTTTCACTGCTATTTATGCTAATAATACTTATGCACTTAGGAGAAACCTCTGGCAGCAGCTCAGAACTATCCTTGATAGCTATCATGGGAGCTGGCTAGTGGGGGGACTTCAATAAAGTCCTGAGAGCTAGAGATAAGTATGGGAGGAATTGCATCTCTGCTCATAGGGATAATCTATTCTGGCAATGCATAAATCAGTGTAAGCTGATTGACCTTGGTTTCAAAGGTAGCAAATTTACCTGGGCTAACAAGAGATATAAGAATAGGAATCAGTTAATCTTGGAAAGACTAGACAAGTGTTTTGCTAATAAGGATTGGACCCAAGAATTCCCTTCTAGTACAATTATCCACCTCCCTAGAACTCACTCTGGTCACTGCCATATGCTTATTAACTATTTGATTCAGGCCCAGCGGTCTCTCTAAACTATTCAGAGTTTAGCCCATGTGGTGCAACCATCCCTCCCTCACCAATGTGGTGCAGCAGACCTATGAGGGTAACTATAACCTTCTTGAGGGAACTACCAAATTTCAAGACCAAGCTACTACTTGGAACAAGATAGTTTTTGCTAATATTTTCCTTAAGAAGAAACGACTACTAGCTAGGGTAGGAGGTATCCAAAAATCCAATGCCTACCCCTTCAGACCCTACCTCCAGAATCTAGAGAGTCAACTCCAAGAAGACTATTGAGCCATTCTGAGAAGTGAAGAGGAATTCTGGAAAACTAAATCAAGAATAAACTGGCTTATAGAGGGAGATGCCAACACAAAATTCTTCCACACCTCCACTCTCAACAGGAGAAGAAGGAATAAGATCCTGGCCCTCCAAAATGAGTCAGGGGATTGGGTAAATGATCATAAGGGTATTGAAGATGCCATATTCTAGTTCTACTGTCCCTGCTCACCACTGACCACCAATCCTCCACCAAAGGTAGAGGTACCACCCCTTATGACTCTCATACCCTTTCACATAGGGATCAGAACATTCTTAATGCTCCCCTGAGGAATAGTGAGATAAAGATTGCTTTATTCTCATTCAAACCTTCCATAGACCCTGGGCCTGATGGCCTACACCCAAGGTTCTATGAAAGTACTGGAATGTTCTTGAGGGTAAGGTAACCAGCTTTTGTAAGCAGGTCTTCCACACCCTTGAAATGAACCCTGAGGTTAACACCAACCATCTGTGCCTAATCCCTAAATTTGCAAATACAACTGTGTAGAAGAACTTCAGACCTATTGGTCTATGCAATACAATGTACAAACTTGTCACTAAAATCATTGTTAACAGAATTAAGCCTATACTGCCCTCTATCATAGGCCCTAGCCAAGCCATCTTCCTATATAACAGGAGGACCTGTGATAATGCCATTATTGTGCAAGAATACATTAGTCACTTTAAGAAAATGAAAGGCAGAAATGCCAATATGATCCTAAAAATTGACCTGGAGAATGCCTTTGATAGGTTAGAATGGTACCTAATCAAAGACACACTGCTTTCCTTTGGTTTCCCTAGCATCACCACCAAGATGATTATGTCCTGCATTTCCACCAGTTATATCTCTATACTTGTCAATGGGAGTAGGACAGAGTATTTTAAGCCTAGTAGGGGCATCAGACAGGGAGACCCTATGTCTCCCTACATCTTCATAATGTGTATGGAGAGACTATCGAGAAGCATTGATGCAAAGGTGCATAATGGGAAATGGTTACCTATAAAAATCAGTCAAACAGGGCAAATCTCTCATCTCTTCTTTGCAGATGACCTTACTCTCTTTACTAGAGCAAACATCAAGAACTGCAATACCATTTTAGAAACTCTTCAGGAGTTTAGCTGTATGTCTGGCCAAAAGGTAAATAACATCAAGTCTAAGGTTATCTTCTCCATAAATTGCTACCAAGAGAAAGTAGATAGACTAGCCAGGATATTGACCATTAAAACCCAGTATCTCTTTTGATAAGTACCTGGGATTTCCCATCTTCCACAAAGATCCACCAATATAGACTATCAGTTTATCATTGATAGCATGCAGACTAAGCTTGCGGGCTGGAAAATCCATTTCTTGAATATGGCTGGGAGAACTATACTAGATAAATCCTCTCTTGTGTACATCCCTGGCCATGTCATGCAATACATTCAGATTCCAGCTCAGATGCAAAACCAAATTGACAGAATTTGGAGGAATTTCATTTGGGGTACCACTGCAGCTAAAAGAAAGATGTGCCTTGTTAGGTGGAAAACTGTGACAAAGCCTAAGGAAGAGGGTGGTTGGTTTGAGAGTGCAGACAACTGAAAACAGAAATATTGACACACACACCGGCTTGGCCCTGAGAATGTACAATAATACAAATGCCATGTGAGCCAGGGTGTTGTTCTACAAGCATTGAGCCCAAACACCTGGGTCCCGATGTTCAGTCAATTCCGAGTTTTGAAGAGTTTAAGTGTTTCCCGGTTGGAATAGAAGTCTCCTACATGTTTAGGGTTTGTCCTAAACATAAAAATAGACCCCAAAACACAACTTGAAGGGATTTTTGAATGGGAGAAAAGCCATTGAAGTGAAGACAAACTTGTGGATTACTATTCGATGAAGCAAACATTGATTTTTATAGCTTTTATTCATTATTTTGTAGTTCAATTATTTAAGTTATTTTAGAATTGATTATTATGAATATGAGTAGCTAAGTTCTTAATCTAGGTTTTTGGTGGAACCCGTTGGGGGATAAACTTATTGTGATATTAATATAGTTTTGATTGGTTGATTAATCTCTATTTGTTCAACTACGTTCTTGTTGTAGTTGATTGAAGGGCCCTCAATTAGNGAGTGTTCATGATTGATAGAGACAACTAATCGAACTATAAGAAGTACCCGAGAAGGAAATTCACCGACGGGGGAAACCATAGCCTTAGACCTTTATCATAATTATTTACAACACATTGTTAGTAATTGCTAGTTATTATTATTGTCAGTAGAATTAGTAAAACATCACCAATTTATATTAAAAAGTCTTGAGAGAATTGATTGAGTNAGTTGAGCGTGATCAAATTTTGATGCCGTTTCCGGGGAATTAACGGTATTATCAATTGAGTTGGAAGAAATACAAAATTCTGAAATATAGTCAATTTTCTTTAAATTTTCATTTTTACCTTGAAAGTTTAACGTTTGCTAACGTGTTGCAGGTGCATGTCTAGAAACTCATCGAGGACTGGTGAAGTAGTTGAAGCCTTATCAGACCCCGAGAAAGTTTTCAAGGCTCTAAATCGGACCAACCGGAAAAGCAAACATCAACCATAAATTGAACAAATTGAAACCGACATGGAAGATCCACACAACCGTAACAATCAGGGGGATGATGTGGTTGATCCAGTCGCTCACATAGGGGCAGAGGCTCCCCTATATGACTGGGCACAACCCACAGCTGAGAATTTGGCCACAGTGATACTGGTTCCTCAGATTCAGGTTGAGTCCTTCCAAATAACAAATAATATGTTGCACTTATTGTAGAACAAAGGGCTATTCTCAGGATCATACATCGAAGACCCCCCAGCAGCATTTGAAAACCTTCCTGTCAATTTGTAAAACACAGAGGCAGACGAACGTCACTCAGGAGGCAATAAAACTGTTGTTGTTTCCATTCTCAGCGACTGGCGCTGCCCAGACTTGGCTAAACTCACTCCCCATCAATTC
>ML388628.1:1000-109079 GCA_005239525.1 Nicotiana knightiana
TTTTCAGTCCTTAACTTAAAAGTTCAAGTTAAAAAGTTAAGGACAATAGGTCCTTAACTTATAGTTTTCAGTCCTTAACTTTGAGATCCAAGTCCTTCGTCCTTAACTTTTATGAACACATTTAACTAAAAATTCATAAAAATAGATAGTTTATGAATTCGAATGACTATTTTCATAAAATATCCTTACATAATCAAATATATTGATTGAACCACAAACAAAAAAACTACTGAATAACATTATCACAAAAATTCGATCCTTATTCGACACTAAAATCAACTTATAATCGTTATTTTCGAAATTTCAAACATACTTCATGCAACACACAACATTGATCTCGATTAAACATATACAAAAACAAAAAAGTAAATAAATCAAATAAAACAACTGCAACTGGTTCGAGTTCGATAAATTACGAGTTCAATCGTACAGAGAAGATGACGAAGGAAAGATCAACTGAAAGTGATTNAATGCAAAGATGGTAAAGAGCTCTGAAAAGTTTGCCTCGCAATTTTCCCTCTTTTTGAATAAAACAAGGGCTTTAACAAATAAGAAGTAAACAAAGGGCAAAACAGTCTTTTTAAATTAATTTTAATAGAGTAGTGGTTATTTTTGCTCAGCATTAGAAATGTTGGATAAAAAATAAACGTCACCTTTATTAGTGGCTACCACACGCAAATTTTACTACTTGTGAGGATAGTGGGGATTAGGGGTGTACAAATGAAATCGACAAATTGTATCAATCCCATAATTTGAGAAAAAATTCGACTATGATTTGGTTTGGTGTTGGAAAAAAAACCCGACCATATTCCATATTTGGTTTGGTTTAGTTTTAACTAAAAAAAGTCAAACTGAAACCAAAACAATCCGACATTATATGTGTAGAAGTTTTAAATATATTTAATACATAAAAATATTTATTGTAGTGTATTTTATAAATATTTCTTAAGCTTTTTCATAGTTTTATCTTTTAATGTAGTATTTCACGCTAGGACTTATAATTTTTAGATGCTCCAATAAGTTTTATAGTCCATAAATATTAGTAACTCAAATAAATCCTAAACCAAAATCAAATCAATATTAATGCTAATAAAAGACATTCAATTCAATTATATTATGAATAAAAATAGTGTTGGATATCTATTTTTTTTAGCTTTTCCATGGTTTAGATAAAATGTATAACTTATTTTTCTTTTAGTGGTTAGTCATGCAAATAATAATACTTATTAGTCGTAATTTTAAATTATGTTTGTTTTCATTATGGCTTATAAATAATATTTATTTTATGCGATATTATTATCTTTATTGTTGAATATTTTAGTACAATGTCATGACTCATCTCATACTTATGTTATTTTATTGAAAACACCTTATATAGTTCTGTGTTACTAGGATTAAAGAAATATTTGGAGCACAAATTTTACTTTTTATGACATGAAGACTTTATGAAAAAACCCGAAAAAGCTCGAAAACAGAAAAAAAATCGAGATTAAAAGACCCGACTTTTATTGGTTAGATTTGGTATTTAAATTTAACAACCCGATACAATTGGTTTGATTTGGTTAGAAAATCCGAACCAACCCGACCTATGTACAACCCTAGTGGGATGGTGAAAACTAATGGATAACTCTAGTTTCGTGTTGTTTATACTTTTGTCACATATTAGATGGTGAAAACAATTGTGTGACCCGAATACGAAATCATCTTTATTAGAAAGCGTTTTATTTCCAATGTGGAATTGCTGTGAATTCGAATTTAGTTTCTGCAACAAAACTTTTGAACCCCAGAGGAATAATTAAAACACAGAATTTATGAGTTGGTGACTGCAATCAGAAATACTCAAACATTTCAAGATTAACCTTTAAGAGGTTTCAGAATTCTGGCAGGAAGCATTTTCTCCTTTGATGGTTCTTGTGAGATGTGAATGTAGAAATGTCACATGGTAGCCACTTACTCGATGTCCAGCTTCCCAACTGGTAAGGCCGGGGGCGCTATATCTTTTATATGGATGTAGGTGGTTCTATAGATGGTAGCTCGGTTCATCATTAGTGGTGCCTCCTCTTCATCTCTTCAGCAGTTCTGGTGAGCCCCATTCCTCTCGGGGCCGTGTGTGGACTATATCATTTTTTTTTGCTTATGTTGTAAAAAATATAGTCGGGTCCTTGTTACCGGCAAGTCTATATAAACTCCTAGCACTCTTAGAGGCTCTGTAGATACTATGTGGGTTGTATATATATTTTGGGTAGTAATTGTAATTATTCGGAATCGTGGTCCCGTGATGGAAATGTTGTGTTTAGTTCGTATAATTTTGGGATCATCAAAGGATTGAAGCTTTAAAAGAGGAAAATAGAAATTATGTTGTAAATTCATTATAAATTTGTATACTGTGCACACGGGGTAACGCGTTGGGTAGGAAAGGCAATCTAGGTCCGCTTGACCGGGATCATCCGGTTAGGTGCCGGTCTCGTCCCTCAGTTTTTGGGGTGTGACAAACTTGGTATGTTTAAGTTTTATCCAACACCTGTAAATTATTCCGTGTTTAGCCACAATTTAAGAAAGTAGGCAGATGTTGATTCAGTTTTTCAGTTTAAAATTTCAGGATACAAATGTCATGAAATTCAGTTTTTTAGTTCAAAATTTCAAGACATTGTGTCCTGAACTTCAATTTTTTAGTTCAAAGCTTCAGGAAATTATGTCTTTAAGTTCAGTTTTTCAAATTTAAACTTTAGCAACACTACGTCCTGAAGTTCAACTTTTCAGATTAAAACTTTAGAACACTATGTCAGTTCGAACTGTGTAGATCAAATTCTAAAGTTATTTATGTTTATTCTACCGAATAATTAAAGCAAACATTTCCAACCATTCGTTGTGATTGGAAGAGGAGGAGTTCGAATGAGTTTTGGGTCTTTGCGACGAGAGAGAGCAAGAACTTTCATCGTTGAAGGTGTATATTCATAGAGTCGAGTCAATATTTGAATTACATAGTGATCGCGGATAAGTCTTTTGTAGTAAGTTTATGAGAAAGGGGCGAGAAAGAAAAGAAGCGAGCTGCCCTTTTTATGTGACTGGCTAACAACAATAACATACCCAGTGTAGTCCTACAAATGAGGTCTAGGGAGGGGAGAGTGTATGCAAAACTGCCCTTTATGTGACTGGCTAAGCTCTAAATAATTTACAGACTCTGGTTGAAACTTAAATAGCAGCCAAAACAATGGCCATCCATGCACTTTCCTCGATGTGAATCCAGATTAGTGAAGCTCTAATGCGTGTACAGGTGGGGAAAAACATTTCAAGATTGCTCGAACCAAAATCATCAGCTGAGGTACCAATTCTCAGAACTCGATGAAGCTCATATCCCATGCTTATTGATTCATTATGTGTTTTTGTTCTCATTGTTTGCCTCTTTTTATATGCCTAGTTGGAAGTTGGAACCATGTTCTTTACGTTCAAAATTTTCCAAGAAAATGTTTGAGAAGGTGGATTTTTCTTCATTTCTCAATGTTTTCTTGCAGTGTTTTACGAAAATGGTTTAGAAGATTGTGATCATTTATTACAGACTGACAAGTGCATACACATTCACAGAAATTACAGAATTTCTAATCTAAAAATACATAGTTCAAGACATGCTCATGACCTGAAGATTGCAGGTTCGAATCATGTCCCCGCCTAATTGGCAGACTAAATACCAAGGAAAGACAAGTTTTTTTTTTGGAATAATAATCTCGATGAGAATTTCTAATTGGCAGGAAAGAGTAGTTGTTAGTTGTAGAGTTTGATTGAGATAAAACAGGATCAGAAGAGCTCTTATCTCTGACCGATAATGAAACTAAAGCTTCAGACATAAGCAAAGCACGAGTGCAGATTGAGAGTTTGTCGAGCAAATGAATAGGTGAGCAACATTGGCCTTGGCCACAATACCATCCTCAACTATTATCAATAGCAATGATCAAGGGAAGTCTAATTTGTGCATAAAACAAAAGGCAGAGTGTTGCTAGCTGCTTTAATTGTATATTCAGAACTATAAAGCTCATGTAAAACCACTGTGATTGTTGATTGACATAGCAACTATTTTCAGATCTACCTTAAACTACATGATCCACTTCTAAATGTAGATTCAAGCTTTGATCTCAGTTTCACTTGACATGATAGTTAAACTCCAAATCCAAGTGATTGTAAGTATGGGCATTACCAGAGTTCAACCCATGTATCTGAGTTTACCAATTGGATGAAGCAGCATTTTCAAAATGCATCAAAACTATCCTAAAAACTAGACGGAGTAGGATAAGACTTACTGTAGCAGCCAGGATATGAAGTGGTCAAGAAACGCCTAAATAGAAAGGTTAAAGTCGACCAGAATAACACAAGATAGGATAGTCAACACCAAAAAATATGCTTAACTGAATGTATTAAGAGGTTTGGGCATGACCATGATAAATTCACACTGACAAAAACTTCAAAGAAAATTGTTCCCAGCTATGTTTTGAATCACCAGGGTAGTCCAAATTCCTGTATAATTTTCTATAATATGATTGAGAGAGAAAAGAGCATCTCCATTATCCTTTCAAAGTTAAACATAAATAAGCAGGAATACCTGCATATGTCACAATAATTTTAAGAGTCTTTCCTGTCCTGCATCTTTTCATGAATTGCTTTGTAGCACTTAAGACTGCAAAGAGGAAGGTTTGACTTCGAATCATGGTATTTGTATGGGTTCTCACAGGAAGGACCAGCACATTTCTCGCGAGGGGGTGGATAACTGGAGTATAGCAACAAAACCACAAAATATAAGCTGCAAGTAACTTAAATGAACCTTAATAACAAGAACTGAGGATCAATAATATCCAGACTCCAGACGTAACAGAATGCATAGGACGGAAAATGAGGACGAAAGGGAAAGGGAAAGGGAAAGGATGACAATCCTTACCTGCAAGGCTTAGAGTTAAAAATACTTGGCAAACCCATATCCTGAGGAAATGTCACGACAGTACCAGTGGGGCCCATAACCATTCTGATAGTGCTCGACGCAAGCATCTTCTCTTTAGCAGCTTTCTCCTGTGCCACATACAACGATTAATTGATTGTCAGCTTCATAACTGATAACAAACTGGCAACCTAGCAACACTGGGATACCTGTGCCAACTCTTCTTGCTGCTTCTTTATTTTCTCTTCTCGCTTCTTCCTGTTGGAATCTTGACCTAGTATTTTTCTAATTGCCTCAGCCTGCAAAATTGAAAAAGTTATGCTCATTTCAGCATCGTAAAATCTCAGAAAAAAGTAACACATCATAAGCAAAGAAAAAAACAAGGGCAAACCTCTAATTCCCTAGCTGCCTTCTCGTTTTGCATTCGACGTCTCTCAGCAGCCTCTGCTTTCTTCAGTTGCTGCTCAACTGCCGTTAGCTTCTCCTTTTGTTCTGTTGAAAAAGCAGAGATGGCAAGAGAAATTTTGTGAATCAGAAAAGGTGATTGAGGAAAGGGATAACATCACAAGATATGGGTAAAAACAAAATTTTCTCACTTCGAGGAGGCGGCGGTGGTAAGCCGTTAGGAAACTCAATCTGATTAGCAGAGGTGGCAGAGGTATCCCTGCTTGATAGAAGAGCTCGTTGCCGTGTTGTGAGACTTACTTCCCTTTTTGTTTCAGCCGGTGTCTCGGGGGACTCCTCATAATCAGTGTACTCAGAACTTCGATCGGATATTCTCTTAACTTCTTTGCTTGACCTTCCAACATAGTCCAAGATTTCATACTTATCGACCTTCAAAACACGGCAAAGACTTCTTGTCTTAGTTGATTCTTCCCCCAAATCCTTATATCCTGCAACCTTCGAGGTTTTAAGCTTCTCCAAATACCGAATCTCGTCATCCCCATCATCATCATCAAGGCCATCCAAAATAATCCTCTTTGGCATCTTCTTGCTCTTACGATTTTGATGAGGCTTGTCTCCTTGTTTTTCTAATGCATTCCTTCCCATATCGCCCTTGCTAGTACCAAAAGTGCCTCCTGAGAAATCGTTCCACGAAATTCCTTTCGACCCACTTTTCTTATCTGCCAGAAGAGCGTCTTCACTTGAATTGTCCTGAAATCCAGAGAGAATGGTTCAATTGAAAGATCAGCATTACTAGGATCATTAAATGATAATATATCGCTACATAAATGCCAAAGATTTACTAGCCATACACATAAGAAAATGGACAAAAGAATAATCAAAATTAGCATCGTTAAATAAATTGCAATGACTAAATTTTCTTGCTCACTATTTGGAATGGAAATTAGTGAATTTCTAAATCAGCAACCAAAAAGAATGCTTATCGGGCACATTCTTTATTCATTAACTGAGAAACTAAATAACCAAGTTCAGATGTTGCTTTATGAATTCTCTTTTCCACCAAATTTGGATACTAGACGGAATCTAGTAAGTGGCAAATTCTTAAGTGGCCTCCTATCCAAACCAACTACAATTTTCTACCACATTAAATCTGACAACATTATTAAAGATTCGAATATATTTAGAGAATCCAAATAATTAACAATTTGAGCATGCGATAAACCTGAGTAGTGAGATTCTGTCGTGGCTGAGAGGCATCAGAAGGCCGTGCACTTTTAGTAGAGGATAAACTGCCAGATGCTCCATAAGAATTGTTTTTGGTTTGAATAGTGCATGTCACGCCACCAACTTTCAGCTTTACCTTTTTCAGCTTGCTATCATTAGCTCCATTGTTCTCAGCGTTCCCTACCTGCCTAAGAGATGCACCATTCCTGAGATCCGTATCATCTCCCTTACTTGCATTATTATATGTCACACTAGATCCTGCTTCCTCCTTGTCCTTCTTAGAAGCATAATCGCCTTTGAATATGTTAGCACAAGAATCTCTAGATATACAGTGATTAAACTTGTAGATTCTCCCTCCAACATTAGCATCGTCAGTATTCTCACCGCTAGAGACCCTACCAACACTATCTGAAACTGGTGTAAGGGGTGACTGATCACGGCGTTCAGGAAACGTCAGACTCTCTGTTCTAGGTCGACGCAACATCTGGCTTCTTTTCTTTCTAACAATAGAAGGGAGCCCTTCATATTGAGTACCACCAAACTCATTCATGATGTACAAAAAGAATCCACCCACCGCCAGCAAACGTGTACCAATTAGATCACAGACTTAAAGTCCACGATACAGCCAGATGAACTTGGAAATCGCTGCACCAACTGGAAACTGCAAGCATGCAAAGACAAAGTTTTTATAAAACCCTTGTGGTAAACAATTTATAAGAGAGAAACATGAAGATAAAGCTAATCTTCAACAAAACTTTTGAAGGATAAGCTACTGAAAACAATTGAAAATCCAAAAATTGCACCTCATATGCAGTGGTGGAGCCACCTTTGTCCAAAGGGTGCTCAGAAAATTACACTGCGTAGTTTCTTTTAAGTATATACAGTATATGTTGAATCCCCTTGTTTTTCGTGTGTTTACTTCTTTATATTTTGAATTCTATTAACAAAGATTCTAGCTCGGCCACTGCTCATATGGAAGGCCACGATTTTATTTTTCGTTTCGATAAGTCATGTGGAAGGGCAAGATATAAATGGGTCATCAATAAATAGCAGTTATCACCAAAATGGCATAGAAATTTTAGACAAAACAAATTGAACACAAAACCCTTTACTCAATTAAAACATTATAAACATATAAAAAATAACTTGACACACGAGCCAATGAAAAATCAAGTTCAGCAATGGATACTAAGCATATAAAAAGATACTGAATTCTACCAACAGAATACTCAAAACATCAAATAAACACAAAGAAATACCCAATAAAGAAGCACCCAGAAAGATTTATCACAACCCAGAAAACAAGAACAGTAATCAACACACACCCACATGCCAAAAAAAGCTAAATTTAACATAAACATAAAACTAAACACTTGGGCACAACATAAATAACCAAAAAATCGTACCTTGCCGATGAGGCACATACCAAAAACATTTAATTTAACAGAAAACATAGCAACAAAAAAAAACCTTACCTTGTCGATGAGTCGGGGAGGAGATGAAAAGGAGAAGAATGAGAAAAAAGATGGCGTTTTCTGTGTGTAGTAGGGTTAGGGTAGAGATGAGGGGTAAAGGGTATTGTTGATATAGCGAGTTTAGTAGTAATGGCAATGCAGATACTCGTAATCTCGTCCATTTTTTTTTTCTTGTATTGGCTTAGCCACACACACACTGAGTCTGAGTTGGCTCGACTCGCCACTTTCCTTTTTCTCCTCTCTCTCTCTCTCTCTGCTTCTTTTGTTTCCCTCGATCGTCTTCTACGCAGTGTTTTGCTGCAAAACACACAACGTTATTAGAACAAAATGGTCGTTCCTTTAAACATAGGATTATTATTGAACACTGTGTTTTTTAATATAAAATCTTTCATAATTAACAAAGTTAACATATCGCATATCTTTATCGAGCATGCACTTAAGACCAGTAATAATTTGTAAAACATGTGATTCGTAAAATGATATTCTAACCGAGTTGTAGAGATGTGGTAAGCAAAGATCATAGTAATTGATTAACTAATTAATCCGGAAGATCTTTTCTAACAATTTGTATCGTATCGTATCGTACCATTTGATGTATATAATATTTAGATATATTATATTATTTGCCGTCGTTTTATGATATTACGTATCAGCAATATGAAGAATAAACTTGTAATATTATATAGAAAAATTAATGAAGGGTGAGATGACAGAAAAAGACGAGGTAACGACACGATCACACCAAATCGGTCATTACATAAAGTGACACATTTCGTCATTACATAACGACGAATTTAACGATACGATATAATAAAATTTAAATAACAATCAAAACAAATATCGTATTTAAATTAACAATACAATAGCTAAGTTGGCAAAGGTCACAGGATATTTGATTTATTCGAAAGGGTGAAAGGAGTCGACACGTTGTTTGGGAAGTATGTTTTAGTTGCAAATAGGGAATATATTGAAATACTCAAACCTTTTATGTTCTCATAGAAATAATTCCTTGGCTCGTCGAAAAGATTCACCTCAAATATATTCATTAGAATATCTTTTACAATGTGACATAGTTCTTGAAAAATAATCCATGGTTTCTCTCCATCTTATTGTTAAATGTTAGTAAATTTTTATTATCTATTATAATATTATATTTTTTTAAGTTTCTCACTCGGTGCATGATTCTTGAGAAATAATTCATCTTTTACGTGGATGTTTCCTCTCCATCTTAATGTTAACTATTATTAGTACATTTTTGTTATCTACTATAATATTATTTTATTTTATTTTGGTTTCCCATCTTTATATTTGGTTTCTGTATTAGGACCCGTTTAAATTTAGATTTGTGCAAGAAAATTTTATATTGGGAGTACAATGTTCTCTAACAAAAGCAACTTTATATTTAGGGCTCGAATCCGATACCTCTAATTATCCGACTACATACTATAATATTATGTTATGTTCTCCCAATATTGCCTTTCTCTTTCCCGAAGTGGTTCTGCCTATATTTGATTAAACTTCCTTTCGTGTCTTTCCTATCCTTGTTGCTTGTTATCTCTCTACTCTCTTTTTCTTTTTATATTTAAGATTGAGGCATTGTAATTGTTGTTATTATCTATTCTCCTGTTCAACTCATCGAGATGCTCCCATAGTCGCATTTTACGCTTATTTCGCTACTAGAAATCAGGGAAAATCGATCAAGTTATATCGATCAATTTTGATCGGTCAATAAAAGCGACCAAAAAATTATTCAACACGAATGGAAACTATAAAAAAATATTTTACTTTTTTTAAATTTAAATACCGATCAAATTTGATCAGTATAATGATCAAAAAATGGACCGAAGTGATCAGACTTGCTTAGTCAAAGCAACTTTTTGATGATTGACCAACTTTGGTCGGTAATGTAGACCCAAATTTTTAAATTTTAATAATTATATTTTTATTGTAAAATATTTTATAAAATTTAAAGAATTTATATTTAAGATTACTTACCAAAGTTGGTCGGTTATTGCAGGGGAATCATTTACCGACCAACTTTGGTCGGTATATTTTATCTCCTGGAAATTGGTCGATTATTAGGTCAAATATGGCCAAACTTTTGAATCACTTTAATATTTACTATCTAAATAATATACATATAATCCGTTAACACTTTATTTTGTAATACAAATAATGAATACACTAACATATACTATAACAAGTTATATATAATTAATGTAGAGCAACGAAGTCTCTCTCTCTCTCTCTCTCTCTCTCTCTCTCTCTCTCTCTCTCTCTCTCTCTCTCTCTCTCTTTATATATATAGGTATAGTCGTATATATATAAGAACACGAAGGGCTAGGATCACAGGTTCGGGTTCTTTTGGTAATAGACTTGTGAAGAAGCAATAATCTAATTAGTATATATAATTGATTATCATCAAATGTATCTATTTGTAATTTGATTCATCGACTTATAACTTACTTAGATGCATCGATGAATATTAAAAATAAAATGTTTCGACCTATATCGATTAATATTAAAAATAAAACGTCTTCACCTATATTGATAATCAATGTCATGCATTATTAGTGATGAATGAATGAAAAATAGAAGAATTAATACTAAACATCTTTAACAAGTATATATATATATATATATATATATATATATATATATATATATAAAGAGAGAGAGAGAGAGAGAGAGAGATCATAAATTAAAGAAACGAAAGAAGTTATTAGCATTAAGTCTCAAACATGGTCAAACTTTTAATTTGAATCACATTAATATTTACTATCTAAATAATATAAATGTAATTCGTAAAATTTGTATTTTGTAATATAAATAATGAATACACTAACATATACTATAACATGCCATATATATATACACATACATACATATATATAGTTAAAATAGTACAATGAAGTCTCTCTCTCTCTCTCTCTCTCTCTCTCTCTCTCTCTCTCTCTCTNTATATATATATATATATATATACACACACACACACATAAGAACACGAAGCGTTAGGACCACAGGGTCAGGTTCTTTTGGGGATAGACTTGTGAAGAAGCAATAATCTAATTAGTATGTATAACTGATCATCATCAAATATATCTATTTGTAAATTGATTCATCGACTTACAACTTACTTAGATGCATTGATGAATATTAAAAACAAAATGTTTCGACCTATATCGATGGATATTAAAAGCAAAACGTCTCGACCTATATCGATTAATCTATGTCATGCATTATTAGTGATGAATGAATGAAATATAGAAGAACTAATACTAAACATTTTTGACATGTATATATATATATATATATGGATTACAAATTAAAGAAACAAAAGAAGTTATTAGCATTAAGTAAACAAGTTAATAGGTCAAACGACTAAATATATTTAAAATAGAATAATATTGGTTTATCAATTGATAAATTTTTCGTATGTAGTAATGTATGCGATTGATCATCAATTACAATATAGTGTACAAGAAATTAAAAAAAGTGGGGACGAGGAATTCTCGGACTAGGAACAATACGTCGACGAGGATTTAAAAAGTTGGTTTTTTAAAGCACTCTCGTTTTATAACTAGTTTCTTATATGTTTCAATTTAAATATGTATTATATTATGCAGATGGCAGGCAAGGGTCAAGGTAACAAAGACCCTACTAGTTCCCGGGGTCGAGAAAAGGCTAGGAAGGTGAAAGAGGAGGGTAGATAATAATACTCCCTCTTTTCCACCCTCTTCAGACGGTTATACTTAGGGGTGTTCAAAACCGATCCGAAACCGAAAACCAAACCGAACCGAAACTTAATGGCTTACCGGTATCTGATTAACGGTTTAACGGACGGGGAACGGATTGGGATTTTTTAATTAACGGCTTATCGGTTTGGGGGCGGATTATTCAATTTTCTTAACGGCTAATCCGTTAACCCGTTAAGAATATAAAATTTATTTTTATCCATATATAATTATATATTATATGTTAAATATCAAAAACAAAACACAAAATGACAAAAACCCTTCCACTCTCCTAATTCTTAAACAAACAGAAACCTTAAACTTAATTCCTAATTTCCTATTTCCTAACGCCTACTGTCGTCGCCCGTCTGCCCTATTCATCCATTGTAAACCTCAAATGTATGCACACGGTTAAATGTTGAATATGATAGAGTAATATGAATTTGGTTAATGACTTAATACCTCTGTTTTTGCTAGTCTTACTGTCTTAGACCAGAGTTTACCCAAGGAGTTACATTAGTAGGTATAATTAGTAGTCGATTACCATAGGTAGAATTAGGCCGATAAACCGCCCGATAACCGTCCGATAAGAGGTAAACCGATACCAATCCGCCCGATATCTTATCGGGTGGCTAGCGGATTAATACATTTAAAAGCCGATAACCGATAAGCCAAACCGTTAAGAGTAAATAACCGCCCAATCCGCCCAATAAGCAGCCCTAGTTATACTGAGCAGCCACATCATTAAGATGCCTACAACTTCATCCAGACACCAGGTCTTCCATCGGAAGGCCATAGGACTAAACGCCCGACATACAATCCAGCAGCCTCACAGCCACGTGGATCGCAGTCATCTGCATCACAGCCATGTGGATTGCATCCTACATATCACAACCAAATGGATCGCACCCATCCATGTCACAGCCACTCGGGTCACAACTACCAGTATCACAGCCACATGGGTCGCATCCAGCTATGTCACAGCCAATCGGGTCACAACCATCAGTATCACAGACACATGGGTCGGATCCAGCTATCTCGCAGTCACAGGGATCACAACCATCTTCATCATGGATTCCATCTATTTTAGGACTTCGCCTGCGAGACAGTAGCTCTGATCCTCCTACACCGTCTACACATGCCTCTGATACACATGTTGAGGATGATGATCCATAGGTAGTGTATTATGATCGCTATGGCAGGATCACCATAGTCCCCTGGCCGGTAAGAGTTATTTGTTATTTTTGCGTCTATTATTTTGTAATATTTTTACTAATATATTCATGTATTTTTATTGTTAAATTGTAGGTTCAGGCCGGGTAAGCAGACTACGAAGATAATCACCAATGCCATCAAAAAGCTTTACGGTGGCCCTTATGCGACTTGGACTGATTTTCCATTCTCGTTGAAGGAGCAAATTTTTAATTAGTTTAAGGTATAAATGTTCTTTTAAGCAATTTAATAATTTATATTTATGATGTTTCCATATAATATTTAACTTTTGAAATGCAAAGCAAGTGTGTATAGGAAGACCGCTATAGCGCGAAAGTGGCTGCAAATTTTTATCATAAAACTCGCAAGAGATTGACGGATCATTTCTCATATGCTAAAAAGAAGAACAAGAGGCTTGACTGGTGTCTTGAGCATTTATGGAATGATCTGTTAAGGCAAGGGCTTACAACAGATTTTTTAGAGAGGAGCAAAAAAAGAAAGAAAGCTCGCTCATCCGATAAGGGAGGTTCCTTGTATACTAAGGGTGCTATCATCCTGGGGACAATAAAAAAAAGATTGATAATTGCTTAATTAAATTATTTTACTTTTCTAAATATACTAATTCTATTTATTAACTAAATTTATTCATTTTCAGGAAAAGAAGTATGGGCGTCCAATGAGCCATGATGAGTTATTCAAGGAGACGTATATTGTAAAGAAGAAGAAAGAGGGGGATGAATATTAGGGCTGAGCATAAAATTCGAAAAACCGAATTCCGAATCGGATTGAATTAATTCGGTATTTCGATTTCCGTTTTTTAGTATTTCGGTTCAATTTGGTACTAAATTTTTGGTATTTCGTTATAACGGTACGGTCCTCGATATTAAGATCTTAACAATTTAGTATACCAAAATACCGAATTTTTAAAGATCACGTAGACCTATACATTGCCCAGTCCAAGTACTGCCCGACCCAAAATTTTAATTCTCTAGGAGCCCAATTCAATAAGACTAAAATTCTTTAATCTCGATTTGGCAAATTAGTTACGCTTATTCTAAAATGACAAATTGCAAGTTTAGTTCACCTGAGTTAGAGTGGCAAGTGTTGCATCTAAAATGTATTCTATATAGTGGGTTCGTTGTAAATAAGAGCTTTTGAACGTTAATGGCAAACACATTAGTCTGTTCAACACTTGGAAAACCAAGAAATGACGGAGTAATAAATTTAGTTGAGCAGAAATTAAGCAACACCCAGATCTGGAATCATGATTAACCAGCAAAAAAAAAAGAATATTGCAGTGGGGTAGTTCCATCCTTGATATCCGAAATAAATACTAAACCGAAATATTAAACTCAAACCGTACCGAACCTAAATAAGAAATATTGAATCGTACTGAAATACTTTGGTACGGTATTTGGTATACACAATTGATAAACTGAATATCGAAATACCGAATATCCACCCCTAATGGATATAGGTCGGTCGAGGACCGGGCCGCGACTGCATATGTAAGTTTTAATTTTTTTTTAAAATGTTATAATTTACTTTTATAAGAAATTTTAAATATTAATTTAATTTAGAATAATGTAGGATCGCTACCAAAGTAACGTGGAGGACTTCATTCGTATTTAGCCAGCTGGTGAATCAGGCGAGCCAACTCAACCTTCGGACGAGGATGCTGAAAGAATATGGTTGGAGGTTGTTGGCGGTCCACAATGGAGGAAAGTATTTGGGCTTCCTACTAAAAAATTCCATTGCTATAGGTGTGGAATGCAAGGAATAGGGACTTCCTCGCAGGGCGAGGAACTTAATAGGGAGTTCTCTCGGCTATGCGGGAGACAGTATCAAAGCTTACATACGAGTTAGAAGCGGCCAAGGAAAGAGAAAGGCTTAGAGATGCTTAATTCCTTGGTATGCAAGCTCAGACCAGAACTCTCCTTTCTAATGGAGCTTTTCCATTACCCCGATCTCGTGAGTCATCGCCAGAGGCTCGACCTCCACATGATCGTTCCTGCCGTCATCCTCGTGATCGTTCCTTCCGTCCTCCCCGTGATCGTTCTTCCCGTCCTCCCCGTGATCGTTCTTCCCGTCCTCCACAAGACCGTTCTCTATACCGTCTTGTATATGAAAGTTCATCAGATGGTGATGATAATGTTGTAGAAAATACCCCTTGATCAATATTTGATATAATTTAAACTAGACTAATAGAACTAGTTTTGAATTAGGTTGAACAATTTTTACACTTATTGTAATTAGTTTTTGCTTGGTTTTGGATTGTCATGTTCAATTGAACTTTAATTTGTTAATTTTAAAGTATTAATTGGATGTTTGTTGTTTTTGTTGGCTATTTGGTTGTTGTTGTTGGATATTTGGTGAATTAGGGGTTTTACGAGGTGAATTGGTGATTACTAGATGTGAATTGGGGGTATTGGTATGCTATTTTTATTTGACAGGTGGTGTAGCTACCAAAACAGGTATTTTATGCCAAAATTAAACCCAGAAAATCGGTCAACTTTGGTAAGTAAATAATAACAAAAATTAAATTGTACATTACCGATGTCACAACCCATTTTTTCCCTCCAGAAGACATTGTGACGGCACCTAGTCGCTACGTCTAGGTAAGCCTATTAATATTGAGATAACCGAAACTAAAGAATATAAAGGAAACAATAAGCATAAAAAATGGCTTTATAAAGGTAAATTGCCGCTCGGCATATACAAGTAAAACCAATTTGCCATTTTATACACAACACTTCCCAAAATCCAGAACCATGAGTAAAAAACTCTACGAAATCTGTTTACAGTCTGCTATACAAGGAGTCTAAGAAGTACATGAGAAAAACAAAGTAAAAGATAACGGGGGACTCCGAGGATCTGGGGACGCGTGCAGATATCTTGAAGTCTCTGGTGGTTGTTGATGCTGGACTAATACTGAGACAGATGAGAGGTACCTGGATCTACACACGAAAAATATGTGCAGTAAGGCCGTGAGTACACCACAATGGTACCCATTAAGTGCCAAACCTAACCTCGGTCGAGTAGTGACGAGGTCAGGTCAGGGCCCTACTGGAATAAAACAATGAATGAATAAGGAAGACACATCTCAGAATCCAATAGTTCAACAGGGGATCCCCCGGGATACCGTCCCATAGTCCCAAAGTAAATATGCAGCACAGGGGGATCTCCCGGAATATCGCTCTGTAATCCCAAAGTAAATATGCAGTATAGGGGGATCTCCAGAAATATCGTTCTGTAGTCCCAAAGTAAATATGCAGTACAGGGGGATCTCCCGGAATATCGTTCTATAGTCCCAAAGTAAATATGCAGTACAGGGGGATCTCCCGGAATATCGTTCCGTAGTCCCAAAGTAAATATGTAGCTCAACCAATAAACACAACAGTTACAGCAGGAAACCTACAGTTTAGGCTAAGTTCAAACCAAGCAAAACAAGAATTTTACTAAACATACTGCACAGAGTTCAAATAGACAGTCAAAACATGTAGGCATGCTTCTCTAATCTAAACAAGGTAGTCACATATGCTAGTGTAGTTCAAACAAGGAGAAAACATATTATTATTTATTGAAAAATGAAGTTTTACAACAAATATCTCGTGTACGTCCTTTTCACCTCACGTACACGACTCTCATATATCAAACAGTATCAAAAATCCTAAGGGGAAGTTTTCCCACATAAGGTTAGGCAAGTCACTTACCTCGAACCAAGCTCAAATCAATCTGAAACCACGCTCTTGCCACGAGTATCCAACTCCGAGTGGCCCAAATCTAATCAAATCAATTACATAACGTAAATACAACTACAAGTAACTGATCTAGCTAACGAAATCGAAGCTAAAGCAAGAAAATAGAAAAGCGCCCAAAAAGCCTCCCCGGACCCACATCTCATAAATGAGTAAAAGTTACCAAATAAGAACACCCATTCACTCACGAGTTCACTCGTACAAAAATCATCCAAATCCGACGCATAAATCCCACTTAAAACTCCCCCCTCCCCCATTTTCCACTTTCTCACTCAAATTCCTTGATTAAATGAAGAAAACAACTATAGATTAATGAAATGTGATCAAAATAGGATTAGGAATCGTTACCCAATGTTTCCCTATGAAAATCCTTCAATTTGTCGCCCAAATCCGAGCTCTCAATGTCAAATGGTGAAGAATAAAACAAACCCTCGAATTTTTCCCCTTTTCTACCCAGTGATTCCGCATTTGCGGACCTACTGTTGCACCTGCGGAAATCCCTCGCAGGTGCGGAAATGACTTAAAGTCCAAACTTTGCTCTTGCGGACAAGGGCACACACCTGCGGACCCGCTTCTGCGGATGCCCTTCCACATCTGCGACCCTGCCCAGGCTACCCCTTCTCGCACCTGCGATCCTTCATCCGTATCTACAAATGCGCAGATGCGGCTCCCTTATCGCACCTGCGCTCACAGACCAACTTGACAAAAAACCGCACCTGCGCTCCTCCTTCCGCACGTGCGAATCCGCACCTGCGATCTCCCCTCCGCAGGTGTGGAACACCAGAAACCAGAAACTCTTCAGCAACTTTCCTAAGTCCAAATTCCGTCTGTTAAGCACTCGAAACTCACCCGAGGTCCCCGAGACCTCAACCAAACATACCAACCAATCCTAAAACACCATACAAACTTATTCGAGTCTTCAAACCACATCGAACAACATCAAAAACACGAATTATGCACAGATTCAAGCCTAAAGAACTTTGAAATTTCTAAATTTTACAAACGATGCCGAAACATATTAAACCTTGTCCGAATGACTTCAAATTTTACATACAAGTCAAAATTGACACTACAAACCTACTCCTACTTCCGGAATTTCATTTCGGGCTCGATATCAAAATTTTCACTACCGACCAAAATCGCCAAAATTCCAACTTTTGCCAATTCAGACCTAAATCTACTACAGACCTCCAAATCACATTTCGGACGCGCTTTTGAGTATAAAATTACTTAACGGAACTAACTGAACCATCAAAATTCGAATCCAAGGTCATTACACAGAAGTCGACATCCGGTCGACTTTTCCAACTTAAGCTCCCAAATAAGATACTAAGTGTCTCAATTCGTTTCAAAAACTCAACGCGAACCCTCCCGGCAACCCAAAATAGCAGAATAAGATACGGGAAAAGAGATTAATAGGGGATCGGGGCTCTAACTCTCAAAATGACCGGGCGGGTCGTTACAACCGACTAATGTTGGTCAGTTAATGTACTATGAATTCCCAGAATTCAACATTACCGACCAACTTTGGTCGGCTTACTGACTGCACTAATAAGTTTACCAACTATCGTTGATCGATAATTTTAAATTTTAATTATTTAAAAAATATATATTTTCCATTACCGACCAAAGTTGGTCGATTTTTTTAAATTTTAATACTTTATAAAAAAACATATTTTACAGTAACGACCAAAGTTGGTCGGTATAAAAAATTAATAAATTTAATACACCAACAAACTTTTGTCGGTAAATTAAATTAATAAAATATTATTCTAACCAATTTTGGTCGATAAACCAATTACATTGTCAAATGGTTGTTTAAAGCATACCGGCCAATGTCGGTCGGTAATTTCCGACCAACTTTGGTTGGTAAACTAATTACATTGTCAAATGGTTGTTTAAAGCATACCGACCAATGTCGGTCGGTAATTTCCGACCAACTTTGGTCTGGTATGCCTTTCCCACCTTCAAAATACCGTCCACATGTAAATGATCGTATTTTGATCGGTTATTGGTCATTTTCGACCAACTTTGATCGTTTTTTTGGACGATTTTGCCTGGATTTTTAGTAGTGTTTGAAAACTAGACCGACTTAAACTAATTGTGCTGAAAATAATTAACTATCTGCTAGCATAGTTTATTATCTCTCGTTAATATTTACAATGCCAATTTTACTTTTAGATGATGAGTGCATTATTTATATACTCATGATCTCATTTGTATTTCCTAAACTGTTGTGCGAATTGTACTATAGGCCAATATTTCCTCTTGAGGTTCTCATTAGCTTAGGAAGAAAATTTATTCATTTAGGTTTGCGTTACAATTTTTCACTCCTCTCCATTAATTCATAACGTCCATTTGTAATAGTGATTGGTGTGTGTTTAATGATGTCAAAAAAGGCAAACAAAAAGAAGAAGTTGAAAGAAATTGACAATATTTCAACTTTTTTTCATTGTTGGTCTATTTCCCAGCATCCTATAGTTGAGTTTTTAGCTAACACCCTTTTCATGGATGCTAAGAAATGACCTGGTTTTTGCCTTTATCAAAAACAAACAACCCTTCCTTTAGAAAAAAAGCTTCATTTTGTATTGACTAGGCGTACAGGATCGCATGTTTCCTGTACGCCATTTTCTTTCGTTTGTTAACATCATGTTAACAAAGATCGTCCACATTTTGTTACTATACGTATGTTTTTCATCTATTTCTCGCTCGCTTCATGCTGCAAAAGGCGATGATCAAAATACATTATTCTTAGCATGTGGTTCGGAAAATGGTGGAACGGATGAAGATGAGAGAAAATGGGAACCCGACGCGAAATATCTAACTTCAGGTGATAAATCAGTCATTTCACAACCTGAATCTCAAGGCCCTTCTTCTCCATCTATTGTACCATATATAAATGCAAGAATTTTTCAATCTGAATCTTTATATAACCTTCCTGTTAAAAACCAAACAGCTTATATTTTACTCAGGCTTCATTTCAATCCATCCCCTTATCCTAATTTCAACATTTCCAATTCATATCTCACAGTTTCTGCTGGTAAATTTACATTGTTAAATAATTTCAGTGCCTTTATAACAGCTCAAGCCTTTTCACAAAGTTACATTATTAAAGAATACCTTTTAACTCCTCTAAATTCTCCAACCTTGGAAATCAAAATTAAGCCTTTTGGTAATTCACCATTTGCATTTATTAATGGAATTGAAATGATCACGTCGCCTGATTTGTTTTTCGGGCCTGATCCTACGTTGGTTGGTTTCGACATTGAATTTGCTACTGCACAACAAACTTTATCTGTAAAAGACAATATTATGGAGTTGTTGTATAGGGTCAATGTTGGTGGACAATATATTCCTCCGAAAAATGATTCAGGCGGGTTAATGAGAAGTTGGTATGAAGATACTCCTTACATAGATGGCGCTGCATTAGGCGTTACTATGAGCAGCAACATGACGATTCGTTTCGATGACTTGCCAACGTACGTTGCACCACTTGCTGTGTACGAGACTTGTAGATCGATGGGTTATGATTCGAATCTCAACTTGCAATATAACCTCACTTGGGTTTTCAATATTGATCCGGGGTTTTCATATCTCGTGAGGTTTCACTGGTGTGATTTCACTATCGATGCTACGAGGGTAAATTCCATGGTCTTTAATGTATATATCAATGGACAAATTGCAGAACGTGATATGGATTTAATTGCATTCAAAAATGGGAAAAAAGCAATTCCATTAGAAAAAGATTATGTGACTCATATTATTGATGATAAATCAGGGAATGACAAACTTTGGATTGCAGTACATCCATCTGGTACTGGAACTGAATTTGCTAATGCACTTGTAAATGGGATTGAGATATTTAAAATGAACGCTGGAAATACGAGCTTAGCAGGACGGAATCCTGCAATTTCAGATTTAATGAAGAAGCAACAAGAAGTAGAACAAAGTAAAAAAGAAGCTCCGCGTCCGTTTGCTGATGAAAAGAAATCACATAGTACTTCTGCTATAATAACCGGTGCTGCTGGTGGAGTTGCTGCATTTGGTGTAGCTGCTGTTTTACTAATTGTTGCTTATAAGAAGAAAAAGAGCACATCCCCTGGTGCTGAAGGTACAACGAGTTGGCTACCAATTTATGCTAACTCTCATTCTTCCGCTATCAAATCAGCTTCAGGAAAAAGTTGTGGTAGCACGACGATATCTTCAGATGCTGCTTCTAATTGTCGATATTTTTCATTAGCTGAAATCAAACATGCTACTAAGAATTTCGACGAATCTTATGTTATTGGTGTTGGTGGATTTGGTAAGGTGTATAAAGGAGTTATCGATGGTGACACGAAAGTTGCAATCAAAAGATCAAATCCGTCTTCACAACAAGGGGTTAACGAATTCCAGACTGAAATCGAGATGCTGTCAAAGCTAAGGCATCGACATTTAGTGTCATTGATCGGATTTTGTGAAGAGAATAATGAAATGGTCCTTGTTTATGATCATATGGCGCACGGAACATTAAGGGAACATCTTTATAAAGGTAACAAAATTATATTATCTTGGAAGCAAAGGTTGGAAATATGTATTGGAGCAGCTAGAGGACTTCATTACCTTCACACTGGAGCTAAATACACTATTATACATAGAGATGTGAAAAGTACAAATATTTTATTAAACGATAAATGGGTTGCTAAGGTTTCGGATTTTGGACTTTCGAAAACAGGTCCAAATATGAATCAAGGACATGTTACAACAGTTGTAAAAGGTAGCTTTGGTTATTTGGATCCTGAATATTTCAGAAGACAACAACTGACTGAAAAATCAGATGTGTACTCATTTGGTGTTGTCTTGTTTGAAGTATTATGTGCAAGGCCAGCACTTAATCCAAACCTTTCGAAAGAACAAGTTAGTCTTGCAGATTGGGCATTAGCTTGTCAAAGAAAAGGGAATTTAGAAGATATTATTGATCCACAATTAAAAGGAAAGATAAATCCTGAATGCTTGAAAAATTTTGCTCGAACAGCAGAGAAATGCTTAGCTGATAATGGTATTGATCGTCCGTCGATGGGCGACGTGCTTTGGAATCTTGAATATGCACTTCAGTTAGAGGAAAATCCAGATGGAGTTGCATCAAATTGTGAGGCAACTAAAAATGTGGATCAAGAAAAGGCTCAAGCTGTAGATCAACACAGTTTGATAGCTATGCATAGAAGTACTTTGAGCCTTGAAAGTGAAACAGGTGATAATAACGACATAGATGATGTCTTTTCTCAGATTGTGAATCAAACAGGAAGGTAACAGCAAAAGTAGTTGTTCTTATCTTATGAATGATTATGATAAGAATACAAGATTGTACAATTTCACTACATACTTTGTCTCAAACTATATAAGAAATATTATACTAGCAGTTTATCTATTATTGTACATTGTGTAGTGTGTTTGGACAAAATATGTGGTCTAAGAAGTTGTTATTTAGATGAGGAATTTTCAGTTTGCATAGAAATTTCTATTTCTAACTTAACCAAATACACAATATGAATCAGTACAAAAGTTCATCAAGCATAATGCCAACTTCTACTAAATTTAGAAAGCAAGATAGTTTGTGAATTTTCCAAGCGGACAACTAATTTTTAATCTGAAGTTTTTGTGAAGTTGGTATTTAAAAGCTATGTTGCACGGACTTTCCAAAATGTTGTTGCACTCGTGTTAAATCCTTTAAAAATTCACTACTTTTGGATGATCCGATATGCATCCGGCGATATTTTCGATTAGTATGAGCCAGCGTTTTAAAAGGCGTGGGCGTAAGACGAGGCGTTTTACACATGCCTCAGCGAGGCATAAGCCCTAATGTTTAATATTTTATAAAATAATATAATTACAGTAAATATTTATAAACATGTAAAATTGCATAAAAAATGAAGAAACTATAAATAAACTATAAACTGTAAATGAGAGAGAGATGTGCTTCATCCCCATAAAAAACTAGTCAAAACAATTTATTATACGCTACTGTCAAGCACAAGTAACTTGAGTCGATAAGAATAAAGTTTTCTACACGAAGGAACAAAAAGAATGACTAACCTACAATTTGAACTTTGAATTTGCTGCTATGAAGGAGAATGAGGTTCTCTCGGTATTTGTAAAAAAAAATGAATATTCGATGTTTTGGGAGATATTAGCAGATTAACGGACTAAATAAAGAATTGGAAAAGACCATAAATTAGGGATTCAATCAATAAAAAAAGGTCTTGACTTTTAAATTTAATACATTTCGGTTCCTTTTTAAAACTTTTGAGTAATTACAAGCTGACTTTTTGAGAATTTGGGTATTATATGAAGGACTTATTTAACAAACTTTATTTTAATTTGAAAAAGTCTCTGGGGCTTACGCCTCACTACAAAAACGCGCCCCAAACGTCCGGACGTATGCCCCGAATTGCTGGTACGCGTCTTGAGACTTTCGCCCCACACCATCACCTCGGAACATTTTTGGTGCGCTTCGCCCTGGGCTCGCCCCGAAAACACCTTTTAAAACACTGGTACGAACACATAGTTTAAGAGTGTTAAATTATGAGGAATATAACCATAAAAACTTAGCATTCTTCGGGATATTAACACACCAGACCTCTTTTCCGTTTGAGATTGTCCAAAATACAAATGGTAGCTCTGTATGACCAAAGCAAGAAAAGAATTTCTACCTATCTTTCTACAAAAGAATCTAATTCTTTCATGCGGAGAAAACAGGAAACTAAAATCTATCTTGAAAATTAAATTGGCAATGCCGGTTTACCTCAAAATCGGATAACAATTGAATTTATATTTGGTTTTAAGCATACGTGATGTAACTTGATATAAAATGATAAATCAGATTAAAATTAAAATAAACAATGAGAAAATAAATGAAAACCACACAAGCTGAACAATCTTAGCCTTGGAAGGTTAGCCACCCTCGAGCCAAAAGTGCTTTTGTAGATATCATAGCAGAATGACAAAATAAGAACTAAAAATAACAATATATTGCTTTGGAATGCGTGTTACAACATCTTTTACAAGTAACCAGACTCCCCTTTATATAATAGGGAAGTCATACTTTAGGTACAATTCTATAAAAGGTAAAAATCTCCTGGTTTGCTGATTTGCCGGTTCTTTATTGATACATGCCTAGATTCCGGCCAAAATATCCGACCGGTTACAGATATTTCAGCCTTCCGTTATTTCGGTCTTCTGTTGGTTATACCGGCAATGTTTCCTCGAGCTTATTCGGGGTCAGGGTCGATTCAGGGATCATGGGGTCAATATTCTTGAGAACGGATATTTTGACCTCGTGTTCTGGTTCATGAGACTCGGGATCGATCTTTAACCCTTCGCATTTCGAGCTCGATCTGTTGTGCAATAGTTGAGCCTGATTTCGACCGTATACAAATAGTCCCCTCATTTTTTGGAGAGTAAACGACGAGAAACGGCATGAGCTTCTGATTCTCTCCTCGGTACTCCGCGTCAGAAACGACAAAATGAACAAAACGTCTCGTTAGTCACGTCTTAATGGCATTAAATGCTCGTCAGTTGCTGGTCGACCACTTTTGGTTTTTAACCGTCGTTTGGAAATTATAAATACTCCCTTCTCCATTCATTAAAACTTTACATCCAAATCTTCTCTACTCCTATTTCTTGGAAATTTCAACACTTCCCGGCATTAAATTTCTGGTTATTCTGAAATCCTTTTACGAGAACTTCAAATCTGTTTTTATCCCCAACCATCAAGCTTAATATTTAAACTTCCTCTCTTTTCTTCATTTATCAAAGAAATGGAGAAGACTTCAAAATTCGTTCCCCAAAAAGAAACTCCCTCTGCCTCACGACCAGCTGTAGAAAACGTTTTGCATGCTGCTACCGAGGAACCGGCCCCTGAACCTCCTCTGAAAATGTTCATCCCTGGGGTGTGCCCGATAGATTCTGATTTCAAGACTGAGAAGCCCTCCTCGGTACCGTACCGGGTCGGTGTGAGCCGGTCACGAGATATATTTGCTCGATCATCGAGGACGTCCTTTTTTAGGTCAAGAAAGATTGCAATTGGGCTAATAAGCGTGCAGTGGTCCCCGAGCCTGAGGAAGCCATTACTACCCATATGGGGGGATTTTTAAGTGTTACATTTATCCCTTCATGTTGGATCCCTTGGACCTGGTCATTATTGCCTTATGTAAGAGGTACGAGACGACCCTTGGTCAAATCTACCCTTCTTTTTGGAGGATAGTAATTCTCCTCCGTTTTTTCGTAAGCAAGATTGAGGGGTATCCCTTCTCCCTCGACCATCTCATGCACTTATATAGTCCCCTACTTTATCGAGGGGGACAAATAAAGCTTGCTCGTCGGGCCAGTAAGGCCCCGTTCTCGAGCATCGACGAAGATCGGGATAGAGGCTAGTTAGGTCGCTTTGTCTGAGTGAAGACCTTGGATGTGATCCCAGCCGAGCATATTCCATTTCCTGAGAAATGGAACATGACACGTAAGCATAATCTTGCTTTCAACATTTGTTCATCGCTTTTCCTTTTCCTCCCTTCTCATCGATGTTTTGTGGGGTGCAGTTGTTGCTCGGATGACGGATACAGTTCCTCGACTCAAGGAGTGGGTCGAGGGCATGGTGTCGCAGAAATCGTATTCCGAATGCGCATGGCACGAGCTTTCGAAGGGTCAGTGGGAGGCCCGCTCATTCTCACGGTGATATTCCTTTCTTGAGTGGACAACTCTTAGGTTTCCTCTGTGCTGCTACGCCCTTACTCATTTATTTTTTCTTTGCAAACCTTTCCAAAGATGTTGCAATGAGGATCCATCTGGTGATGATGATATACTCATCGAACCATCTGCTCTGAGGCAGGATAAAGAGAAGAAAAGAAAAAGGGCTCCGAGTTCTCCGAGCTCCGAGAATAAGAAGCCAAGGAAAAGATTGGCGAGTAAACCCAAGGAAAACACCAGTGCTCAAGTATTGTCTCTGGACTCACTCTATCGATTGAGAGATGAGTCTGAGGGGGAGGAGAAGCTTCGATCTAGTGGCCAGCGAGTTGCCGCAACTTGAAGGGTAAGGGACCTCCAAACCAGGGGAGCCCAAGGATGAGATAGGAATTGAAGCTTCCCGAGATGCGGGCAAAGCCCCGTAGGAAGCACTTGGCCCGATAGAAATTGTCGAGTCGCCTTCATTCATAGATTCGATGTTCAATGAGGCGCAAAGTGCAAAAGAATTCCCCATCAAGGGGGCCCATAGAGTGAATGACCCCTTCCATGGTTTTTCGATGGTGTGGATTCAGCGACCACAGAGGACGCCATTGGGTTTGATGATCTAGAGATACCAAGGAATAGCTCACCCTATGAAGCAAGAGGGCATTCCTCGTGCCCGAAATTGGTCGATCGATTCCCTGCACTAAGTGCTAATCCCGATCGAAAATGATCCATTGTTATCTCCCTTCTGGAGGATGCTCGAGTCCTCTCCGAGGATGATAAGTTTCTTGTTCTTCTTGTTGTTGCTGATTTTGGGTGGTTCCAACTCGTGTGGGAGGTTGTTTTAAGTGGTTTATGTTCAGTAAAATACTCTCTTATTGTTTTCATATCAACCCTAGGTTATTTCAAGTCTTGCAAATGTATTACACCATATCTCAACATCGAAAGTTAGTTCTAGTGAAGAATAACACCTCTTTGAGGTTGTGTTGTCATTGAGGATAGTTGTGCGTTGTGTTTTGCTGAAGCTTAAAGTTTCTGCTACTGGTTAAGGTGATTATAACATCCTATTAATTGTTCTTAAGCTTTCTTCTATGTTGGTTAAGTTTTTTGGATGATAAACTACAAGATACTATTTGGATTAGCTTAAATGGTGTTGTATTGCCATTGAGGGTTGTTGTAAGCTAAATATAACTTGGATTTCGATTTGGATTTATTGAAGGAGGTATTTTTATTGTGTTCTTTCATGTTCTTAAGGTTATCTTGATGTTGATTAAATTAAATAGATGGACTAGACATGAACTAGTGAATAAAGTTGCTAATCGAAGATAGTAGGAGTTGTGGATGGTTTACTTTGTTATAAATATATTGTATAAATGGAATAATTGATGAAATACTTCATTATCATGTTAATTATTCTGTTAAGTTAATGTGAGAAGTCTATAAGGGGTGATATGGGTTATACGGATTCCAATCGGAGCTTGCCGCTCGTCGTGAAGTAGTGGTGACTTTTTATCGTTATATGGTGTCTTGTTATTGATATTTATATGTTGCTGGATTTCTCTGGCAGTTGTTGTTGGTATATGGTATTTGAGGAGGCCCTTGTTACAAAGGATATGCTGCCCGAATTTACGTAAACGAGCTACTAGCTTAAGTTACAGACTTAGCCTTTGCTCAATACTGATTTTGAATCTCCTTATGCTATGATAGATTGAGTTGACTTGTTTGAAGAGTTTCTCGGAAGGTATTAAGGACTCAACTTGGTTAAGGTATGTTAAGGCACTTAATTCTTTCTTTTGGCATGATCTAAAGTGAAATGAACATAAACGATACACTAATTCAAATGGATCTACTCCTATAAACTAAGGTTGTCCAGGTTGTTCTTTCCGTATAAAGTTATTCTAAGGAAGTACGTATGATCCTTGAATCCTACTGAGGTTCATATTGATGGTATGGGTGTCCATAATTTTAATCGAAGGTGGAACTACCTTTACGTCGCTCTGAAAGGTTTAGAGCATGATTCCTTGAGTCCAGCATGCATTATATATAGTATCTATTTTACTCTACCGAGCCGCGCTATAGTCGGCCAAATACGACACCTATTGTGCAACCACTGATCAGTTGGGTTTACCGAGCTCCACATGGCTAGGTATGATTCTACCGAGCCTTATGATGGCCGGGTACGTTTTTATCGAGTCCTCTTCGAGGCCGGGTATGATATGATGATGATGATGCCAACAGACGCGTATGTTTTTTTAAAAGTTTATGTATATATATGTATCATGCATTTAATGTCAGTATACCTCAGAGACGCTCAGATGCTACAAGTTGTATCTTCTCTATCTCACTTTACATTACTGTTCTTATTTATGCTTTCCTGCCTTACATACTCGGTACTTATTCGTACTAACGTCCCTTTTGCCTGGGGATGCTGCGTTTCATGCCTGCAGGTCCTGATAGATAGTTTGACAGTCCTCCTAGTAGGTTATCAGCTCAGCAAAAGGTGTTGTTGCACTCCACTTGCTCCGGAGTTGCCTATGTGGTCAGTATGATTGGGACATGTATTGACTGGTATAGCGGGGCCCTGTCCCAACCTATATGACATTTATGTACTTTTAGAGGCTTTTAGACAGATGTCATGTACATGGACACTTGTATGGCCTTGTCGGCCTACATTTTGAGTGTACAAATGATCATGTCGGCCTTATAGGCCTGTATATCGCATGTATAAGTTTCTATATAATGTTGGGTCATCCTATGTCCAGTATGCACTTATATTTTATTCTGGTTATCTTATGACAACCTTTTTGGCCCATTTACCCATGATAGTACGATAAGAAAGATATATTACGTTTGTACTCGGTTGAGTAAGGCACCGAGTGTCCGTCGTGGCCCTTCGATTTGGGTCGTGACAGGACCTTCGATGTAATACCTTTCGATATGCTATTTTTGGGCGGCCAACTGGACAAGGGTGGCTTCGCGCCTTTCATCTAATATCTCCAGGCTCATACTCATGGTCTTGTTGTTCGATTCCTTTGTTGCATATCGGAATCTGATACTTGGTTCTCCGACTTCGACCGGTATTAGACCTTCGGCTCCATAAAGCAATGAAAACAGGGTGGCCCTGGTACTGGACTTCGAGGTCGTAAGGTATGCCCATAGGACTTCGGGTAGGACTTCCTTCCATTTTCCTATGGCGTCGGTTAACCTCTTTTTAAGGTTTTGGAGTATGGTTTTGTTGGTAGATTCAGCTTGTCCGTTCTTACTAGAGTGATAGGGTGTTGATAGGATCATTTTGATCTTGTGGTCTTCAAGAAATTTGGTTACTTTGCTGCCGATAAATTGTTTCCCATTGCCGCATACGATCTCAGTCGGCATTCCGAAACGACATATGATGTGGTCCCAAATGAAATCAGTGACTTCCTTCTACTTGACTTTCTCGTACGTCTGGGCTTCCACCCATTTAGAAAAGTAGTCAGTCATAAGCAATATAAACTGAGCCTTACCGGGTGCCCGTGGAAGGGAGTCGACGATGTTCATTCCCCACTTCATGAACGACCATAATGACAAAACTGAATGCAGCAACTCCTCGGGTTGATGAATCATTAGAGCGTGTCGTTGGCATCCATCACATTTTCAAACGAACTCCTTTGTGTCTTTTTCCATGTCGATCCAGTAGTAGCCGACTCTGATTATTTTTCGAACCAGCGATTCGGCACCCGAATGATTTCCACAGGTACCTTCATGGATTTCCCTAAAAATGTACTCAGTATCCCCTGGGCATAGACATATGCAAGCGGTCCATCGAATGTTCATCTGAATAGGGTTTTGTCTTCGGACATGCTAAACCAGGTTGCCTTTGTACGCAGGGCAGTTTTCTGATCCTGAGATATTCTATGTATTTATTCCTCCAGTTCCAAGTTAATTTATTCCTCCAGTCCCAAGTTAGGCTCGTTGAATTGATATCGGCATGGCCTTCTTCCACCGCCGATCTCGTAAGTTGTACGAATGCCCCCGAATTAAACTCGTCATCTTCGATCGATGACCCTAAGTTAGCGAGGCATCGTATGTCTCCCCACCATGTTCGCTACTGATTTTCCCACCTAATGTGCCTCAATTCGATTCAAACATGGCTGCCAAGGTCCATGGGGACTTTCCACACAACATGCCAATACTTGGGAAGGTCAAAGATAAGCATGCAAGCCATTTAATGAAACGAAGTACCAGCTGCTCAAAGTTGGTCGTGACACTGCCCCAAAGCCTATCCATGAAAGGGACATCTCTACAAAGTCAAAGCAAACAGGCCTATTTTAGGCGGCAGGACTAGCGCCCAAACAACCCTTTCCCCATTTAGTTAGGCAGCCTTAGAGTGTGTTTCTTTGTAGTTCAGGCCAACTAGTGGTTGGATGGAATATATAGACATGTATAAGCCTTAGAGAAGGCATCTCATACACTTTGTAATTTCCTTTGTATCAAGTAAATCCAGAAAATTGGCCTTGGCCTCCCAAACCTTGTGTGCCTTTTACTTCACTATGTTTCCAGCATTTGCTTTTGTGCGTGTTTGCCTTAGCTTGAGCACGAGTTTGTGCTTGTTTCTTGGTTAGGAATGAAGCTTGGAGCAACATATAGGCTGTCTAGTTGTCCGCACGTAGCTTACTCAAGTTAGGCCCGTGACACATGGTATCAGAGCTATGTTACGCCATCTTTTGCCCTGATATGTGGTATCAGAGCTATGTTACGCCATCTTTTGCCCTAATACGTGGTATCAAAACTATTTTTATGCCATCTTTGCCTTGATACGTGGTATCAAAGCTATTATACGTCATATTTGCCCTGATATGTTGTATTAGTGCAGAAGTTGAGATGGCGAGTGCATTATGGATGTTAGTGCGAAGATCATATCGAAGCAAATATTGATGTTCATATGCCACTAGAGATCGAGAACCTGATACTATTGGTCAGAAAAAGGGATTGGTTGCGTGAGTTATGGCTAGAATTCTTTGCCATCCATGAACTACGACCGTCAGAATCAGACCACTTCACAGTCGTTATTTCCGGTATCATCTGTGTTTTGGAAGTTGATTTTTGGGCATCCTAGTTTGATTGAGATATTATCAGGGATGTATTCCGTGCAGCGAGTGCTGTTTTCAGAGGGATTCTATTAAGGCACATTTGGTCTGCAAAGAGTGCAATTGTGCGATGTTGTCGGGATGGTTCCACAAGAAGGGACAAACAGTTAGCAGAAGCTCAATTGTTCTTGATTGTGATGATCCAACAGTGTGTCAAAAACTCCGTTAGCAGCGGGTTAGTAGCTTTGCTAAGCAAGGCATGGACGTAAAAAATATAGTATGTAGACTGAGAGCGTTCCTTGCATGGTTTGAAGACCGTTTGGACCAAGAGGGTTCAGTAGTGTTCGGAGCTTGTCAGGTTGAGACGTATTGTTCATATTAAGCAGCATGTTGGAGCTGTTGGCCGTTTTGAAGAAGGAAATGGTTAACCCCAGTTTCTTTCGAAAGTCTGGGCTTTAGTTGAAGGTGATGATATGCCGATAAGTTGGGTGGTTAGGAAAAGGCCATGTTTTCCAGGTCGTGCAACCATATTGCAAAGAGTGTGAGCCGTGGGCTATAACTTTGTGCATGATCATGCAGAGATCTTGCCGAAGATGCGGGCAGCATATCAGTTGAGTGTCTTTCCAGCAGGGTAGACTTGTGGACTGCCTGAGGGCATTGAGAAGGGACCTTCCAAAGAGTTGGGGATAGTGATAGATACTAGAAACCGCCTAGCCATCTAAAGGGTTGAAATGAATGGAAGGTGAGTCCCTTAATAACCGTGAAGAAGGTTCTGAGTGCAGGCTTCTTAGCGGGAGTGGGTGAATGTCGTAATGAGGTGGATTCAGCCACCATGTTTGTGAAGAGGAGAGAACCATATGATGGGGAGGCCTAGTGCCGAATTGCCAAGGTGAGGAGGTGTCATTCTGGAAAGGGTTACTTGAATGATCGGGGATCACGGAGTTGGGGCCATGTGAGAGGCACACCGAACCGGGAAGTCATGCTAGCAGGACCAAGAGGGTTTTTGTCTATTGGGCGAGTATAGAGGTACTACCAGGAGCATTGGGTACTTGTTGAGGAAGTGGCAATTGGAAAACAAAATTCTTTGTTCTTGAATGTGACGATGCTATCACTTTGAGAATGTAGTACTCACCAGGAGTACGTCCCAAGAGCTTGATGAGTGTCAGAGGGCATGAAGCAGTTGAGTTGTCGAGGGTGTCATGTTGCTACATGATTTTTAGAGACCAAGATCATATGCCTAGTGGAACAAGTACATTGAGAAGTATCCCTCACATTGACTGTGGGAGGATCCGCCTATGCAGAGTCATTAGGGTGAAATTATGAGTCCTAAAGCAAGAGAGTCTTCCAAGGTAAATGTGGGCGAGGGAAGGGCTACGTGAGCGATTGAGCTAGCGAATGGTCTTTGTGTGTTGTCGAGCCACGCAAGAAAGGGCTATGCGAGTTGTTGAACTATGGGATCCGCGCTGTCACGACCGAAATTCCCAAAACCATGGGATCGTGATGGCGCCTAACACAATACTTGATAGGCAAGCCGATGTTAGAAATTTACTAACCATTTTCTTTTAAAGTTGCTTAAACATAATAGAACAATTTAAAAATGAATACTATTAAAGACCAATACTTAAGCCGAACCACGAACTAAATATATAACTTATAAAATTACCCCATGGTCTGGTGTCACAATTCACGAACTACTCAAGAATACTATAAATATTTGGCTGAAAAAAAACATATGTATGTTTTGAATGAAGTAAAACAGTAAGTAACTAATGAGGAGAAGACTCCAGGAATCTGCGGACGCCAACAGATCTACCTCGTGTCTTCGAACGAAAATGCTCAGCTACTAAGATCTCCTAACACTGGTCGGTACCTGGATCTGTACAAAAGAGTGCAAAGTGTAGTATCAGTACAACCGACCCCATGTACTGAGTAAGTGTCGAGCCTAACCTCGATGAAGTAGTGACGAGGCTACGGCAAGGAGTTAACAATATAACATGTGAACAATATATATAATAAAGAAAGCAATAAATAAAAGAAACAACTCTAATAACTCCTTTCAAATATCAATTATAATCAACTCCGCAAACTTCCAAGTTTCAATTTAAATTACAGTAAAAATCAAAGTATGAAAACCTTTTTAATAAAACCGGGGTTTTCAAATCCTTATTTTTGAAAATCAGTAAAACATAAATATTCACCCTTATCGCTCCTTGTTGCGGCGCACAACCCGGTCCCACCTGTCCACCCTTATTGCTCCTCCCTATATATATCACTTTATTTCTCTTGTTGCAGCTTGCAAACCTGTCCCACCTTTCCACTCTTATCACTCCTTGTTGTGGCGTGCAACCCGCTCCCACCAGACATATCATATCAGTTTATTTATAAAAACTTTCACAATGCAAGTCAAGCCTTTCACTATATTTTATATCAACAGTTGTAAATAGAAGCTGTAAAACTCATAAACTTCATCAAATATCATTTCATAATGAAGTCAAACGGAATGTATATACATATCGTAACACTGACAACTAGCTCAATCCTTAAGTAACACAACAAAACCAAGAGAAACAGCCAATGCTTCCAAATTAGTTGAAGCAATACTTAAAAATGAACCAACGAATCCAACTAGACATACAAGCCTCAATGATCATGAAACAATTAAGTCAAGAAGCAAATATATGGAAATAGGGGAAAAGATCATGATTGGCAGACAATTTGGTGGTGCATAAATACTCGTCACCTCACCTATACACCACACACATGCGAATTCACATAGCATTTAGGTTGGGAATTCCTATTCCCTCAAGTCAAGGTTAAACAAGCACTTACCTTAATTTCGCAGGCCACTCACTGCTCAATTACTGCTTTTCCTTTCGAATTTTGCTCTCACCCGCTCGAATCTAATCATAATTAGCTCAATATCATTAATTAAGGCTAAAGGAAATAACTTTACTGAAAATTTATGATTTTCCTAAGTTTTCTCAAAAAAAGTTAAAACCCGACCCTGGGCCCGCTTGGTCCAAACTCGGGGTTCAGACCAAATTCTGTTTATCCATTCACCACCGAAATATGCAATTAGTTTCGAAATCCGACCCCAATTCGAGGTAAAAATTTAATTTTTACAAAATTTCCTAATTCTACCCAAACCCTCAGTTTTTACCATGAAATTTTTGGATTGAAAAGTGATGAAAAGCAATGAGTAATTGAAAATAAATAGTTAATGAACACTTACTTATGATTTTGGAAGAAAAACCCTTGAGAAAATCGCCCTAGGTCTTCTACCCTTGTGAAAAAATAAGAAGAAAAAGCTGGAGTTCTAATTAATATGAACTCACTGCCCAACCCTCACACCTGCGGTGCTTGGGTCGCACCTGCGCTCGCGCACGTGCGGAAGTTCTTTCGCTTCTGCGGAAAAGGGAAATAGCCACTGGGGCCGCTCCTGCGGACAATTGTCCGCTTCTGCGCATGAAGTCCGCATTTGCCAAAAAAAGGGAAGTTGTCCTGGGTCGCACCTGAGGCCTTCCTCTCGCACCTGCGGCTCAACCCACCGCAGGTCCGGGCACACCAGAGCTGTTGCACCAGCAGATTTTACAAGTTTAAAAATATCCCGAAATTCACCCGAGCTTTTGGGGCTCGAAACCAAATATGCACGCAAGTCTAAAAATATCATATGGACTTGCTCGTGCGATCAAATCATGAAAATAACATTTAAAACTATGAATTTAACCTCAAAACTCATCATTTTTCTCAAGAACACTCAACTTTTACTATTTCTTAACCGGACGTCCGAATCACATCAAATCAACACGGATTCTTACCAAATGTCACAGATAGGATGTAAACATCATAACAAACCTGTATCGAGCTCCGTAAGCAAAATACGGGCTCGATGCCTACGGTTTCGAACATTAATTCATTTCTTTATTTCATTAAAAATCCAGCAAAACAATTTCTTTCAAAAATTAATTTCTAAGGCTACGGACCTCGGAATTCAGTTCCGGGCATAAGCCCAAGTCCCATATTTTACTGCGGACCTTCAGGGATCGTCGGATCACAGATACTGGTCCGTTTACTAAAAACGTTGAACAAAGTCAACTAAAACCAAATTTTAAATTCCAAAAATTACTATTTCTCATATTTTCACATAAAAGCTTTCCGGTTTCACGCCCGGACTGCGCATGCAAATCAAGATAATTAAAATTAATCTTTTTAAGGATAATGAGCTTGGAATGGAGTCTTAATTTGTAAGATGACCCTTTGGGTCATCATAATCTCCGCCTCTAAAACAAACGTTCGTCCTCAAACAGACATAGAAAGTTGCCTGAACTGGCAAACAATTGGTGTCTCTACTCTGCATGTCCAACTCAGATTCCCAAGTAGCTACCTCAACAGGATGACCCCTCCACTGCACTCAATTTAAGGTAAACTCTTTGATCTCAACTGACGAACATGTCGGTCTAAAATAGCTACCGGCTCCTCCTCATAATTCAAATATTTCTCCAATTATACAGAGCTGAAATCTAACACGTGGGATGGGTCACCACGATATTTCCGGAGCATAGATACATGAAATACCGGATGAACTGAGGATAACCCTGGAGGCAATGCAAGTCTATAAGCTACCTCCCCCACTCTATCAAGAATCTCAAATGGCCCGATATACCTAGGGATCAACTTGCCCTTCTTCCCAAATCTCATGACACCCTTCATGAGCGATACTGAAGTAATACTCTCTCTCCAACCATGAATGTCACATCACAAACCTTACGATCGACGTAACTCTTTTGCCTAGAGTGAGCTGCACGAAGTCGATCCTGTATAACTCTACCTTATCTAAGGCTTCTTGAACCAAGTCTATACCCAATAACCCAACCTTTCGCGGCTCAAACCACCCAACTGCGATCTACACCGTCTACCATATAATGCCTCATAGGGAGCCATACGAATGCTCGATTGATAACTATTATTGTACGCAAACTCCGCTAACGGCAAGAACTGATCCCAAGAATCTCCAAAGTCAATAACACAAGCGCGGAGCATATCCTCTAGAATCTGAATAGTACGCTCGGACTGTCCGTTCGTCTGAGGATGAAATGATGTGCTCAACTCAACTCGGGTACCCAACTCTCGCTGAACTTCCCTCTAAAAGTGCGAGGTAAACTGTGTACCTTGATCAGAAATGATAGACACGGGCACACCGTGAAGGCGAACAATCTCTCGAACATATATCTCTGCCAACCTCTCCGAAGTGTAAGTACTTGCCACTGGAATGAAATGTGCTGATTTAGTCAACCTATCTACAATAACCCAAATGGCATCGAAATTCCTCTGAGTCCGTGGGAGTCCAACAACGAAGTCCATAATGATACGCTCCCACTTCCATTCAGGAATCTCTATCTGCTGAAGCAAACCACCGGGTTTCTGATGCTCATATTTCACCTGTTGGAAATTTAAACAACGAGCCACATAAGCAACAATATCCTTTTTCATCCTCCGCCACCAGTAGTGCTGTCGCAGGTCCTGATACATCTTGGCAACACCCAGGTGAATATAATACTTAGAACTATGAGCTTCTTCAAGAATCAACTCACGAAGTCCATCAACATTAGGTACACATATACGACCCTGCATAATCAACACACCATCATCTCCAACTGTAACCTTCTTGGCACCACTGTGCCAAACGGTGTCCCTAAGGACCATCAAGTGCAGGTCATCATCCTGTCGATCTCTGATACGCTGGACTAAGGAAGACCGAGCAACTGTACAAGCTATAACATGGCTGGGCAAAATATCCAACCTCACGAACTGATTAGCCAACGTCTGAATATCTGAAGCTAAGGGTCTCTCACTAACTGGAATACATGCAAGGCTGCCTATACTTACTGCTTTCCTACTCAATGCTTCGGCAACCACATTGGGCTTTCTCGGATGATACAATATAGTGACGTCATAATCCTTCAATAAATCTAACCATCTTCTCTGTCTCAAATTAAGATCTTTTTACTTGAACAAGTAATGGAGGCTATGATGATCCGTGTAAACCTCACATGGCACGCCATAAACATAGTGCCTCCATATTTTCAATGCATGAACAAAGGTTGCCAACTCTACGTCATGGACAGGATAATTCTTCTCATGAATCTTTAACCGCCGAGACGCATATGCTATCACCCTGCCCTCTTGCATCAATACCGCTCCCAACCCAACACGAGAAGCATCACAATATACCGTGAAAGATCCTGAACCTGATGGTAACACCAATACCGGTACTGAAGTCAAGGATGTCTTAAGCTTCTGAAAGTTCGCCTCACACTCATCTGACCATTTAAATGGGGCACCCTTCTGATTCAATCTCGTCATCGGGGCTGCTATAGACGAGAACCCCTTCACAAAACGACGATAGTATCCCGCCAAACCCAAGAAGCTCCTGATTTCTGTGGCTGAAGTAGATCTAGGCGTTCTTGAGTGCCTATATTTTTAGAATCTACCTGAATACCCTCTGCTGATACGATGTGACCTAAGAAAGCTACTGAATCTACTAGAACTCGCACTTTGAAAATTTTGCATACAACTGATTATCCCTCGAAGTCTGGAGTTCTATACAGAGATGTTGTTCATGCTCCTCCCGACTACGGGAGTATATAAGAATATCATCAATGAACACAATTACAAAGGAATCCAGATAAGGCTTGAAAACTCGATTCATCAAATCCATAAAGGCTGCTGGGAAGACATCACCAAAAATTCATAGTGCCCGTACCTTGTCCGAAAGGCTGTTTTAGGAACACCGGACACCCTAATCTTCAGCTGATGGTAGCCCGATCTCAGATCAATTTTCAAAAACACATTGCCCCCTGAAGTTAATCAAATAAATCATCAATTCTCAAAAATGGATAATTATTTTTTATGGTAACTTTATTCAACTGCCGGTAATCTATATACATTCGCATCGATCCATCCTTCTTCTTTACAAACAAAACCGGCGCACCCCAGGACAAGACACTAGGCCTGACAAAACCCTTATTAAGTAGGTCTTCCAACTGTTCTTTCAATTCTTTCAATTCTGGTGGGGCCATCCGGTATGGAGGAATAGAATTGGGTTGAGTGCCCGGAGGAACATCAATACAAAAATCGATATCCCTGTCGGGTGGCATCCCCGTCAGGTCTACAGGAAACACTTCGAGAAACTCCCAAACAATAGGCACTGACTCTATTGAATAAATCTCGGCATCAGAATCACGGATATGAGCCAAATAAGCCAAACATCCTTTCTCAACCGTGCGACGAGCCTTGACATAAGAAATCACTCTGCTGGGAGAATGACCAGGAGTCCCTTTCCATTCTAACCGAGGCAATCTCGGCAAAGCTAAAGTAAATGTCTTGGCGTGACAGTCCAAGATAGCATAATAAGGTGACAACCAATCCATGCCCGATATGACATCAAAATCGACCATGTCAAGAAGCAAAAGGTCTACACTAGTTTCAAGACCCTCAATAATGACTACGCACGAACGATATACACAATCTACAACAATAGCATCCCCCACCAGCGTAGACACATAAACAGGGACACTCAAAGAATCGTGGGGCACAACCAAATATGAGGCAAAATAGGATGAAGCACAAGAATAAGTAGACCCCAGATCAAACAAAACTGAAGGATCTTTATTACAAACTGAAATGGTACTTGTGATAACTGCATCGGAGGACTCCGCCTCGGGTCTGGCTAGAAATGCATATAATCGAGGCGGCCCCCACCACCCTGAACTGCGTCACCAGGAGGACCCTTGACAGGTGGTCCTCCACCTCTAACGGGCTGGCCACCACCTCTAGCCGGCTGGCCTCCACCTCTAGCATGCTGACCTCCACCTCTAACATTCTGACCTCTACCTCTGACTACCTGACCCCTACCCCTGGCTGGCTAGGCAGGTAGTGCTACAGCTGGTGTCGGAACTATAGCACGAGAATTCTGGTACTCAGGCTGATTACCCAAAAATTTCAGCCAAGATCTCTGAATGTGTCCATACTCACCACACTCATAACAACCATCCTGATACTGAGGTTGACCCTGACAAACAGGCTGACCACGATAATAACTCTGAAGAGGAGGTGCTCTAATAGGGGCTGACTGATCAGAATATGGCAAGTAAGAGCCACGACCATCTGAGGCACCATGGGACGTCTGAATTGCTAAATTAAATGGCCTGGAATAATGGCCTTTACCCTGAGTATCTCCGCCTCCAGACGAGGCACCGCTGAATCTACCGGAATGGCGAGGTCTCTTGTCTAACCCCTGACCTCCCATCCCGAGAACCGTCTCAACTCTCCTGGCCACATTGGCCGCATCCTGAAATGAAATCTCAGTCCTTGTCTCCTTAGCCATCTACAACCTAATGGGTTGGGCAAGACCCTCAATAAATCTCCTAACCCTCTCTTTCTCTGTGGGCAATAAAAGAATACCATGCTGAGCCAAATCCACAAAATGATTCTCATACTGGGTAACTGTCATGCCACCCTGCTGAAGACGCTCAAACTGACGACGCTTCTCTTCTCTAGTAGTGATAGGCAAAAAATTTCTCCAAAAAGAGATGTGAAAATTGATCCCAAGTCAAAGCAGATGACCCGACTGGTCTAATCAACAAATAATCCCTCCACAATTTCTTGGTGGAACCAGTCACCTGAAACGCAGTGAAGTCGACCCCATTGGTCTCCAAAATACCCATATTACGAAGAACCTCGTGACATCTGTCCAGATATTCCTGAGGATCCTCTAAAGTAGAACCACTGAAGTGAACAGGGAAAAGCTTAATGAACTTGTCCAATCTCCACAAAACACCGGTGGACATAACTGCTCCATCAACGGGTGCCGCTGGAGCAACTAGCTGAATTACCCCAACTGGATTGGCTGCTGGGTTTGAACCTGAGGAGTAGTCTGATTAGGACTGTGGGTAATAGGAGTTTGGACCCCTCCTCCCACCTGAGACGTGACTACTGCAACAGGGAGTGCGCCAGTCTGGGCTACACTCTCCATTAGGCCCACTAATCGGATCAAAACATCCTCAAGTACCGGGGTAGCAATAAACCCCTCTGGAACCTGAGTTGGTCCAGCTGGAACGGTCTGAGGTGGAGCCCCCCATCAATCTCAATCTGGGGTTCCGCAGATGGGGTTGCAGTATGAGCAACGGGCTGAGTTCTTCCCCTACCTCTACCTCTGACGTGGCCTCGGCCTCTGCCCCTAATAGGAGTTGTTGCTGCTGGAAGACCAGATTGTTGGTTAACAGAAGAAGAAGCACATGTTCTCGCCATCTGCGAGAGAGTAGAAGAGTTCAATCAGTATTTGAGATACGAAGAATCGCACGACAAAGTAGAAATAAAAAATGAGTTTGTTCCTAACTTCATAGCCTCTGTGAGATAAGTACAGACGTCTCCGCACCGATCCCTCAGACTCTATCAAGTTTGTTCGTGAATTGTGAGACCTATGCAACCTAGTACTCTGATACCAACTTGTCACGACCCAAATTCCCAAAACCATGGGATCGTGATGGTGTCTAACACAATAATTTCTAGGCAAACCGATGTTAGAAATTTAATAACCATTTTCTTTTAAAGTTACTTTAACATAATAGCACAATTTAAAAATGAACACTAATAAATACCAATACTTAAGCCGAACAACGAACTAAATATATAACTTATAACCTTACCCCAGGGTCTGGTGTCATAATTCACGAACTACTAAAGAATACTACAAATATTTGGCTGAAAGAAAACATATGTTTGTTTTGAATGAAGTAAAACAGTAAGTAACTAATGATGAGAAGACTCCAGGACTCTGCGGACGCTAGCATATCTACCTCGTGTATCCGAACGAAAATGCTCAGCTACTAAGATCTCCTAACACTGGCCGGTACCTGGATCTGCACAAAAGAGTGTAGAGTGTAGTATCAGTACAACTGACCCCATGTATTGAGTAAGTGTCGAGCCTAACTTCGTCTAAGTGGTGACGAGGCTACGGCGGGGCGTTAACAATATAACATGTGAACAATATATATATATATAATAAATCAAGAAAGAAATAATAGTAATAACTTGATAACCGGTAACTTGCAACAATAAATAAAAGAAATAACTCTAATAACTCCTTTCAGATATCAGTTATAATCAACTCCGCAAAACTTCCAAGTTTCAATTTAAATCACAGTAAAAATCAAAGTATGAAAACCTTTTTAATAAAACCGAGGTTTCCAAATCCTTATTTTCGAAAATCAGTAAAACTTAAATATTCACCCTTATCGCTCCTTGTTGCGGCGCGCAACCCACTCCTACTTGTCCACCCTTATTGCTCCTCCCTATATATATCACCCTCATTTCTCCTGTTACAGCGTGCAACCCGATCCGACCTGTCCACCCATATCACTCCTTGTTGTGGCGTGCAACCCGGTCCCACCAGACATATCATATCAGTTTATTTGTAATAACTTTCACAATTCAAGTCAAGCCTTTCACAATATTTTTATATCAACAATTGTAAATAGAAGTTGTAAAACTCATAAACTTCATCAAATATCATTTCATAACGAAGTCAACCGGAATGTATATACATATTGTAACACTGACAACTAGTTCAATCCTTAAGTAACACAACAAAATCAAGAGAAACAGCCAACACTTCCAAATTAGTTGAATCAATACTTAACAATGAATCAATGAATCCAACTAGACATATAAGCCTCAATGACCATGAAACAATTAAGTCCAAAAGCAAATAATTGGAAATCAGGGAAAGAATCATGTTTAGCAGAGAATTTGGTGATGCGTAGATACTCGTCACCTCACCTATACGCCACACATTTGCGAATTCACATAGCATTTAGGTTGGGAATTCCTATTACCTCAAGTCAAGGTTAAACCAAGCACCTACCTCAATTTTGCAGGCCACTCACTGCTCAATTATCGCTTTTCCTTTCGAATTTTGCTCTAACCCGCTCGAATCTAATTATAATTAGCTCAATATCATTAATTAAGGCTAAAGAAAGTAACTTTACTGAAAATTTATGATTTTTCTAAGTTTTCTCAAAAAAGGTTAAAACCTGACCCCGGGCTCGCTTGGTCCAAACTCGGGGTTCGGATCAAATTTCGTTGACCCATTCACCCCCGAACCCGAATATGCAATTAGTTTCGAAATCCGACCCCAATTCGATGTAAAAAATTTGATTTTTACAAAATTCCCTAATTCTACTGAAATCCTCAATTTTTACCATGAAATTTCTCGATTTTGGATTGAAAAGTGATGAAAAGCAATGAGTAATTGAAAGGAAATAGTTAATGAACACTTACCTATGATTTTGGAAGATAAAGCCTTGAGAAAATCGCCCTAGGTCTTCTACCCTTGTGAAAAAAAAGAAAAAAAGCTGGAGTTCTAATTAATATGAACTCACTGCCCGACTCTCGCACATGTGGTGCTTGGGTCGCACCTGCACTTGTGCACGTGCGGAAGTTCTTCCGCTTCTGCAGAAAAGGAAAATGGCCATTGGGCCGCACCTGCGGACAATTGTCCGCTTCTGCGGTCCCGCTTCTGCGGATGAAGTCCGCATCTGCGGAAAAAGGGGAAGCTGGCCTGGGTCGCACCTGCGGCCTTCCTCTCACACCTGCGAGCTTGCACCTGCGGCTCAAACCACCGCAGGTACGGGCACACAAGAACTGGTGCACAAGTGGATTTAACAAGTTTAAAAGCATCCCGAAGCCTATCCGAAACTCACCCGAGCCCTCGGGGCTTTAAACCAAACATGCACGCAAGTCCAAAAATGTCATACGGACTTGCTCGTGCGATTAAATCATGAAAATAACATTTAAAACTATGGATTTAACATCAAAACTCATTATTTTTCTCAAGAACACTCAACTCGCACTATTTTTCAACCGGACGTTCAAATCACGTCAAATCAACTCCGATTCTCACCAAATTTCACAGATAGGATGTAAACATCATAGCAAACATGTATCGAGCTCTGGAACCAATATACGTGCTCGATGCCAATGGTTTCGAACATTAAATCATTTCTTTATTTTATTAAAAATCCAGCAAAACAACTTCTTTTAAAAATTGATTTCTAAGGCTAGGGACCTTGGAATTCAGTTCCGGGCATACACCCAAGTCCCATATTTTACTATAGACCTCCCGGGATCATCGGATCACAGATCCGGGTCTGTTTACTAAAAATGTTGAACAAAGTCAACTAAAACCAAATTTTAGATTCCAAAAATTACTATTTCTCATATTTTCACATAAAAGTTTTCCGGTTTCATACCCGGACTGCGCATGTAAATGGATGTAATTAAAATTAATATTTTTAATGCTAATGAGCCTGGAATGAGTCTTAATTTATAAGATGACTCTTTTGATCATCACACGCCCCAAGGAGTACTATAATGTACTTACCAGTGTGATAAGAGCTTAAGACAATACCAAGGTCGTGAGGGTCATGGTGTGGTTGACTAGTGTGTGTCACTAAAAAGTTAGTCACCAGAGGGTGCAAGTGTGGAGGCACTTTCCGAGTGAACACCGAAAGGAGATGAAGTGCAGAGGCACGCTTGGAAGATAATTGGGGGATAAGTGCAAGGGTAATGACTCCGTTTTGAGATGGACTTTGAGGAAGTCCGACCCACAAGATTAAGGGAGTCGTGATGTACATCCCTGAGGGGGCAGACTCCTGTCATGGGCATTGTTGTGTCATCGAGGATGATGATAGGTTGAGTTTGGGAGGATTTTACACCCTGAATTTTGGGGGTTCTTGGAATCCATGATACTGCGCGCTACAGGGTGGCAGGACGAGTGTCATTCGCGTGGGTGACGTGTGCTGACGATGCGTTGTGAAAGAGCATCAGGCATAGGGGTTATGCATAAGTCAAGAACCATCTAGATATGTATTTTTTTCATATCCTAAGAGTGCCAAGAGAGTTTAGCGAGGACTTGGGATAAGACCAAGGGTCTAGCCTGCGGGCTACGGCCGCGTGCGTGCATGAATATCACGAACGTACATTTCCAAGCTATGAAAGGAATCAAGGGATTTCGGCAGTAGGCCTTGTTCCTAGTATTCTCTTATTTATTCTGACCAAATTTGGCGTCATTTGGAGTTCATTTTCCTATGGGCTTGACTTTTCCAAGGGCAGTGGCATTGTCATAATTTGCTGAAGTGTTCGAAGGCTATAATTATTTCCACGAGTATAGGAATGAGGTGAAACTTCATGGAAGTGTGAAGTAAGTCAAGAGAAAGATTTAGAAACAGACGGCACCTTATTCGGTGTCACGATCCATTTTTCCCCCTCCGAAAGACGTCGTGACGACACCTAGTCGCTACTACTAGGTAAGCCTATTAACATTGAAATAACCGAAAATAAAGAATATAAGGGAACAACTAAGCATCAAGAATGGCTATATAAAAGTAAAATGTCGCTCGGCATATACAAGTAAAACCAATTTGCCAATTTATGCACAACACTTCCCAAAACTCGGAACCATGAGTCACAAGCTCTACGAAATCTATCTAACAGTCTGCTATACAAAGAGTCTAGGAGGTACAGGAGGGAAACAAAGTAAAACATAGAGGGGGGCTCCAAGGATCTGCGTACGCGTGCAGATATACCTTAAAGTCTCCGGTGGATGCTGCTACTGCACTAATATTGAGGCGGACGAGAGGTACCTAGATCTACACACAAAAACATGTGCAGGAAGGGCGTGAGTGTCACACTCCTTTTTTTACAACCTTCACTAAACCCTCTTAAAATAAATAAAAATATTTTGTAAAGCTCAAAAGGGTTTTTCAATTTTGAAAGTGACAAAAGATTGTGTTTCGAAGGATTTTTCAGAGTCGCCAACTAACATTTGGTTTAGGTGTGCCAGGTCACCGTTTTAAAAATAGTTTTCCTTCAAAATACATTTGACTCTTAAACCGGTTTGCACCAGAGTTCTAGGTAAGGGGGTTCATTTGACTCGGGGAGAAGGTGTTAGGCATTCCTCGAGTCCCGTAACTAGTGCGGTTTCATACTCGGTCTAGTTGGCTTTTAAAATATTCAAATTGAGGTAAAAACACATAAAAAGGAAAATAAACAAACAAGAGGCTCGAGGTCGTCCCCACCTAAATAAAAGAAAATAAAATAATAGAAAATTACGAAAAGTCTATACTATGCTCACTCCACGATGATTCCATGGCCTCCATTTACATTCACTTCGGGGCATACCTTGGATAAATATAATATATACAAACTCTACGGGACATTCCCCTGAATATAGACTAAAGGGAACAACCTCTTACCTCAGCAAAATGAAATAAAAGAAAAAATAACCCTAAAGTTTGCCTACCCGAATGTGGTCGGCCTAAAACATGCTCTAGCGATTAAATATAATAAAAATAGAATGAAACTAAAGCTAAAATAAAGATCTATTTCATGCTCATTTTTGTGTTTAACTTTTCATTTCTATTTATTTAGACCGAACCCGATCCTAAAGCATATGATAAACTAAATACTAACGCGCTAAGTCTCTACCATTCCCATGACCCAAGACTAGTCTCATATCAATTAAGATGGCATGTGAAATCAAACTCATCTTAACATAGCTATTGAATACTTAAATTTGCAACAAGAAAATTGAAACAGATGGAATAGTGAGGAGAAGAACCTGTTTAAACAAGGATTTCTTTATTATTGGTAGAAGAACCGTCGAGTACCAAGTTTCGACTCTAAATCCGAGTGAAAACAGAGGCGAAAAACCAAAAGAAACCGCAGACCTTAAGCGACAGATGAAATTGAACTTACAATCGAACGCCAGACCTTAAACGATCTCCATTTTTTTGCAACCATGAATTGAAATTCGAAAATCAAGAAAACATAAGTATTTTTTTATACTTTTTCTGATTTTTGGAACTTAAATCAATAGAAAGATAGGCATCAAAAATTTGAAGAAGAGCCATTTTTCTATTTCAGATTTTTGTCCGTCCCTACCCTTTATTGTGCGTGTTTATGTGTGGGTCGTCGGTTTGCCAGCTAAACTCGCTGGTGGGGGCTGGTGGTGAGGAGCGGCGACAGAGGAATTCCGACGGCGGCTGCTGAGAATCAGGGGTGGTGCGGGGGTGGTTTTAGGGGTGTGGGTGGCCGATTTTATGTGGGGTGGAGTCGGCGGCTGACATGGATATTAATATATATGAAGGAGTGGTTCGCGTTGTTGGTGGTGAGGGAGTGGCCGACGACTGGTGGCTGTTGGCTCTCTAGGGTGGCCGTTGTTGTTCTTAGGCGAAGGGAGATGGGGTGAGGTCGGCGGTGGCAGTGAGGTTTTTGGAAAGGGGGGTGGCGGGTAGGTCTTTAGGGTTAGGTTTTTTATTAGGAGTAGATGGGCTTGGGATTATGGGCTAAGGTCCGAATTAGGCCAAATTTTAGCCTAATTTATCTTTAAAAGTGGACCTTTAACTCTACTAAGCTAAAAATATTTCCTTTTCTAAAATAATATACAATAAAATTGTGAAATCATTCCAAATTAATTAATTCAAACTATATTATGGCACGAAGCTATTTTTGTATTTTCAGGAGATTATATTAAAATAAAAGTGAGATAAGTAAGTTAAAGTCCTAGTAGAATTAAAATAATATCATTATTAAAGAATTAATGAGCTCAATAGAAATGAAAATATTTTTGTGTTTTTGATTTTTAAAATAGTAAAACAGACCGAATAAAAATAAAATAAATATAATATATTAGAATCCTAGAAAAATTGAAATAACTCAAATAAATAAATATATAAAATATGTGAAACTACAATATAGCTTGGAGACGTGGCGGGTCAAAAATCATATGTCTACAGTGAGTACACCACAATGGTACCCAATAAGTGCCAAGCCTAACCTCGGTCGAGTAGTGATGAGGTCAGGTCAGGTCCCTACCGGTATATATATAATTAAATAAGATATAAAGAGATATATTACAGTAAGAAAAAATACGAAAAGCTATAGGAATAGAAGTCAATGAAAACCATCAGCTCAGAACACAATAATGGCAACAGGGGGATTTCCCGGGATACCGTCCCGTAATCCGAAACGTAAATATGCATGGGGATCTACCGGAATACCGTTCTGTAGTCCCAAAGTAAATATGCAGTGCTGAGGGATCTCCCAGAATACCGTTCCGTAGTCCCAAAGTAAATATGCAGTACAGAGGGATCTCCCGGAATACCATTCCGTAGTCCCAAAGTAAATATGTAGTACAGGCGGATCTCCCGGAATACCGTTCCTTAGTCCCAAAGTAAATATGCAGCTCAACCAATAAACACAATAATTACCGCAAGAAAATTATAGTTTAGGCTAAGTTCAAACCAAAGAAAAGTAGGAATTCCACTAAACATGCTGCACAGAGTTCGAATAGACAGTCAAAACACATAGGCATGCTTTTCTAATCTAAACAAGGTAATTACATATGCTAGTGTAGTTCAAACAAGGAAAAACAGGTTATGATTTAGTGAAAAACTCAGTTTTACAACAAATAACCCATGTACGTACTCATCACCTCACATACATGGCTCTCATATATCAAACAGTACCAAAATCCTAAGGGGAGTTCCCCCACACAAGGTTAGGCAAGCGACTTACCTCAAAATCAAGCTCAAATCGATCCAAAACCACGCTCTTGCCATGAGTATCCAACTCCGAGTGGCCCAAATCTAATCAAATCAATTACATAACGTAAATATAGCTACAAGTAACTAATCTAGCTAATGAAATCGAAGCTAAGGCAAGAAAATAGAAAATACCCAAAAAGCGCCTCGGAATCAAGTAAATGTTACTAAATAAGAACACTCATTCACTCACGAGTTCACTCGTACAAAAATCATCCAAATTTGACGCCTAAATCCCACTCAAAACTCAGAAATTCGATTGGGGAACTCTTTCCCCCAATTTCTCACTTTCTCGCTCAAATTCCTTAATTAAATGAAGAAAATAACAATAGATTAATGAAATGTGATCAAACAATGCCAAAACATATCAAACCTCGTCTGAATGACTTCAAATTATGCACACAAGTCAAAAATGACACAACGAATCTACTCCCACTTCCGGAATTCCATTCTGGGTCCGATATCAAAATTTATGTTGCCGACCAAAATCGTTGAAAATCCAACTTTAGCCAATTCAAGCCTAAATCTACTATGGACCTCCAAATCACATTTCGGGCGTGCTCCTAAGTCCAAAAATCACCCAACGGAGCTAACAGAACCATCCAAATTCAAATCTGAGATCGTTACACACAAGTCGATATCCGGTCGAATTTTCCAACTTAAGCTCCCAAATAAGAGACTAAGTGTCTCAATTCGTTTCAAAAGCCAACACGAACCCTCCCGGCAACCAAAAATAGCAGAATAAGATACAGGGAAAGCAGTTAATATGGTATCGGGACTCTAACTCTCGAAACGACCGGTCGGGTCGTTACATCCTACCTCTCTTAAAACAATCGTTCGTCCTCGAACGAATATAAAGACATACCTGAAGCTATGAAAAGATGAGGATAACGGTTGCGCATATCCCGCCTCCCAAGTTGCCTCCTCAGCCGGCTGACCCCTCCACTGGACCTTTACTGAAGCAATGTTCTTTGACCTAAGCTTTCTGACCTGCCTGTCCAAGATAGCCACTGGCTCCTCAACATAAGATAGATCCTTGTCCAACTGGACTAAGCTGAAATCCAATACATGAGTCGGATCAACATGATACTTCTGAAGCATAGAAACGTGGAATACCATCTCATAAGCAACCTCCCCAACACGCCGCAATATCTCAAAAGGACTAATGTACCTCGGGCTCAGATTTCCCTTCTTCCTGAACCTCATGGCGATACTCGAAGCAAGACCAACTCTCCAACCATGAATGCTAAATCGCGAACCTTCCGGTCCGCATAACTCTTCTGTCTCGACTGGGTTGTGCGAAGTCTATCCTGAATCACCTTCACCTTATCCAGGGCATCTTGGACCAAGTATGTACCCAACAATCGGGCCTCGCCCGACTCAAACCAACCCACTGGGGACCGACACCGCCTACCATACAGAGCCTCATACGGTGCCATCTGAATACTGGACTGATAATTGTTGTACTAGGCAAACTATGCAAGTGGAAAGAACTGGTCCCATGACCCTCCAAACTCCATCACACAAGCACAAAACATATCCTCTAGAATCTGAATTGTGCACTCGGACTTCCCATCCGTATGAGGGTGAAAAGATGTGCTCATCTCCACCCTACTACCCAACTCATGTTGTACGGCTCTCCAAAACCGTGATGTGAACTATGTACCTCTGTCTGATATGATGGAAACGGGGACGCCATGAAGGAGGAAAATCTCTCTGATGTAAATCTCATCCAACCTCTCTGAAGAGTAAGTAGTCATCACTGGGATGAAATGAACTAACTTGGTCAGCCGATCCACGATCACCCAAATAGCATTGAACTTCCTCAAAGTCTGTGGGAGTCAAACTACAAAATCCATGGTGATCCACTCCCACTTCAACTCTGGGATCTCTAACCTCTGAAGCAAGACACCCGATCTCTGATTCTCATACTTAACATGTTGATAGTTGAGACACCTGGCCACAAACCCAACTATATCCTTCTTCATCCTCCTCTACCAATAGTGATGTCAAATCCTGGTACATCTTTGCGGTACCCGGATGGATGAAATACCGCGAGCTGTGGGCCTCCTCAAGAATCAACTCCCGAAGCCCATCCATACTGGGCACACATATCCGGCCCTGTATCATCATCGCGCTATCATCATCAATAGTCACATCTCTAGCATCACCTCGCCAAACCCTGTCGTGAAGGACTAAAATATGGGGATCATTATACTGGGTTGCCTAATGAGGTCATAAAGAGAAGACCGAACGACCACACAAGCCAATACTCGGCTCGGCTCTGAAATGTCCGGTCTCACAAACTAGCTAGCTAAAGCCTGCATGCCCTATGCCAAGGGCCTCTCTGCTGCTGGAAGATATGCCAAACTCTCCGCCCAGCGACTCAAGGCGTCAGCCACTGCATTGGCCTTCCCCTGGTGGTACAATATAGTGATTTCATGATCATTAAGTAGCTCCAACCACCTCCGTTGACGCATATTAAGGTCCTTTTTCTTGAACATGTGTTGCAAACTCCGGTGATCAGTGTAGATATCACAAGGAACACCGTACAAATAATGACGCCAGATCTTCAAGGCGTGAACAATATCTTCTAACTCAAGATCATGGACAGGATAATTCTTCTCATGCACCTTCAATGGTCTGGACGCGTAGGCAATCATCCTACCATCCTGCATCAAAAACGCTCCGAGACCAATTCTCGAGGCATCACAATAGACAGTGTAAGACCCTGAAACTGTAGGCAATACCAATATTGGGGTTGTAGTCAAAGTTGTCTTAAGCTTCTGAAAGCTCTCCTCACACTCCTCGGTCCACCTAAACGGAGCACCCTTCTGGGTCAGCCTGGTCATAGAAGCTGCAATAGGTGAAACCCCTCTACAAAGCGACGGTAATATCCTGCCAAACCAAGGAAACTGCGAATCTCCGTAGCTGATGATGGTCTAGGCCAACTCTGCATTGCCTCCCCCTTCTTCGAATCTACCTTGATCTCATCACAAGATACTACGTGACCGAACAATACCACTTAATCAAGCCAGAATTCACACTTAGAAACTTTTGCATGCAATCTCTTCTCCCTCAAAGTCTGAAGTACGGTCCTCAGGTGCTGCTCATGATCTTTTCGAGACCGGGAATACTCCAGAATGTTATCAATAAACACAATGATAAAGGAATCAAGATAAGGTCGGAACACATTGTGCATCAAATACATAAAGGTTGTTGGGGCATTGGTTAGCCCAAAAGACATGACAAGAAACTCATAATGACCATATCTGGTCCTGAAAGCAGTCTTTGGGATATCCTGCTCCCGAATCTTCAACTGATGATAACCAGAACGCAATTCAATTTTGGAAAACACCCTGGAACCCTGTAACTGATAAAATAAATCATCGATGCGAGGCAAAGGATACATATTCTTCACTGTAACCTTGTTCAACTGGCGATAATCAATACACACACGTATAGAACCATCCTTTTTCTTCACAAACAAGACCGGAGCACCCCAAGGTGATACATTGGGCCTAATGAATCCCTTATCAAGCAACTTTTACAACTGCTCCTTCAACTCAGGAGGAGCCATACTGTAAGGACGAATAGATATGGGTTGAGTGCCCGGCAACAAATCAATGTGAAAATCAATATCTTTATCGGGCGGCATGCCCGAAAAATTAGCTGGAAACACATTAGGGAAGTCCCTTACTATTGGAACTGACTCAACTGTAGGGGTATTAATACTAACATATCTCACATAGGCCAAATACGCATCACACCCCTTCTCAACTATTCGCTGAGCCTTAAGAAATGAAATGACCCTGTGGGGAGTATACTCTAAGGTACCTCTCCACTCTAATCACGGTAAGCCTGGCATGGCTAGCGTCATGGTCTTAGCGTGACAATCAAGAATAGCATAATGGGGCGACAACCAGTCCATGCTTAAGATAACATCAAAATCTACCATACTAAGTAATAACAAATCGGCTATGGTCTTAAAACCACTAAAAGCAATCAAACACGACTGATATACGCGATCCACAACAAGAGAATCTCCCACAGGGGTAGATACATAAACATGGGAACTCAAAGAAACTCGAGATACCCCTAAATGTGGAGAAAAATAAGAAGACACATATGGATACGTAGAGCCTGGGTCAAATAATACCGATACATCTCTATGACAGACGGGGAGAATACCTGTGATGACAGAATCTTAAGCAACTACCTCTGAACGGGCTGGAAGAGCATAAGACCTGGCCTGGCCTCCCCTTCTACAGCGAACTCGACCTCCTCGACCTCCACCTCGATCTTCCTAAGTAGGTGGGGCAGAAACTGGGGTTGGAAGAATGGATAGAGGACCCGGTGGAGCACGTGGTGGCTGAGAAGTCTGTAGAGGTGCACCCCTCCTAAATCTGGGGCAATCCCTAACCATATGACGAGTATCACTATACTCAAAGCAACCCCTCGGAGGATACGGTGGCTGACACTGACTCGAACCTGGCCTGCTGGACTGGCCGCTAATAGCACCTCGAGCAGGTGGCACACTGGATACTGGTGGTGCATAATAAGGCTCCTGAGGCCTAGGAAGAACTGGGACACCGCTGGCTAGTGGAAGAGATGAATGAACAGGGCGACTCACAAAACCCCTACCATGGCGTGTTGCTGGCGCACGAGCTCCTGAATAATGACCAGTCTCGCGAGACCTCTTTGCCTCTCTCTCCTCTCTGTCCCAGGCAAGAATGCCCTCTACTCTCCTGGCAATACTCACGACCTGCTGATAAGAGATGTCCATCTCCAACTCCCTGGACATACTGGTTCGAATATTGGGGTGGAGTCCCTTAATGAAGCGATGAACCCTCTCTCTGTCTGTAGCAACCAAAGTCGGCGCCAACTCACTAAAACAGATTGTATACTCTGACAAACTCATAAAACCCTGGTACAGCTGCTCAAACGCTGCACGCCAAGCATCCCTGAGGCTCTGAGGGACATACTCACACAAAAATATATATGAGAATTGAGTCCAAGGAAGTGAGGCTACCTTGTCTGGACTACTCAGGTCATAGGCATGCCAACACCGATATGTCGCTCCCCTCAGCTGGAAAACGGTGAAAGAAACTCTACTCGTCTCCGTTATGCCCATAGTACGGAGGATACGATAACGCTCCTCAAGAAAACCCTGAGCATCCTCTGAAGCTAATCCGCTGAAAGTGGGTGGGTGGTACTTCTTGTACCTCTCAAGTCTGAGCCGTTATGCCTCAGAAGCAGCTATCCCGGTCTCATGCTGAACCGGAGCCACTGGGGGCATGAGAATAAAGTCTGGGGCCTGATCAACCTGGACCCTCTGCTCAGGAGTACGGGTTGCGGGAGTCTGTGCCCCTCCCCCGGCCTGAGATATGGCGGGAGCTATCGGAATTAGTCCAGCATGAGCTAAAGTGCTGAACATGCTCATAAACTGAGCCAAAGTCTCCTGGATGGCTAGATCAGCAATAGGAACCTCAGGTGTCGGCCTTCCAGCTGGAGCTGTTGGGGGCTCTTCTATCGCAGCTCGCGCCGGTGCTCTGGCTACACCACGTGGTCGTCCTCTACACCGACCCTAGCCTTTGGCGATTCTAGCAGGGGGCTCGGGTGCCTGATCGTCGAATCTCCCGATGCGGGTCCTCACCATCTGTGAGAAGAATAAAATAGGATATTTTAGAATTTTGATGTCAATAACTCGCACGACAAGGAAATCAAAGAAGTGTGATTGTTTCTTAACAATTCTATAGCCTCCCGAAGATAAGTACGGACATCTCCGCACCGATCTGCGAGACTCTAATAAAGTGGCTTGTGACTCACGATGCCTATGAACCTAGAACTCTGATACCAACTTGTCACGACCCATTTTTCTCCTCCGAAATACGGCGTGATGGCACCTAGTCGCTACAATTAGGTAAACCTATTAACATTGAAATAACCGAAAATAAAGAATATAAAGGAACAACTAAGCATCAAGAATGGATATATAAAAGTAAAATACCGCTCGGCATATACAAGTAAAACAAATTTGCCAATTTATGCACAACACTTCCCAAAATCCGGAACTATGAGTCACAAATTCTACAAAATCTATCTAACAATCTGCTATATAAAAAGTTTAGGAGGTACACGAGGGAAACAAAGTAAAAGATAGAGGGGGACTCCGAGGATCTTCGGACGTGTGCATATATACCTTGAAGTATCTTGTGATTGTTGCTACTTCACTAATACTAAGGTGGATGATAGGTACTTGGATCTGCACACGAAAACATGTGCAGGAAGGGCGTGAGTACACCATAATGGTACCCAGTAAGTTCCAAGCCTAACCTCGATTGAGTAGTGACGAGGTAAGGTCAGTCCTTACCTGTATATATATAATGAAATAAGACAGAAAGAGACATGTTACAGTAAAAACAAATACAAAAATCTATAGGGATAGAAGTCAATGAAAACCATCAGCTCAAAACACAGTAATAGCAATAGGGGGAACTCCCGGGATACCGTCCCGTAGTCCCAAACGTAAATATGCAGGGGGGGTCTCCCGGAATACCATTCCGTGGTCCCAAAGTAAATATGCAGTGCTGGGGGATCTCCCAGAATACCGTTCCATAGTCCCAAAGTAAATATATAGTACAGAGGGATCTCCCGAAATATCGTTCCGTAATCCCAAAGTAAATATGCAGTAGAGGGGGATCTCCAAGAATATCGTTCCATAGTCCCGAAGTAAATATGCAATACAGAGGAATCTCCCAGAATACTGTTCTGTAGTCCCAAAATAAATATGCAGTACAGGGGGATCTCCCAGAATACCGTTCCGTAGTCCCAAAGTGAATATGCAGATCCACCAATAACACTATAGTTACCGCAAGAAAACTACAATTTAGGCTAAGTTCAAACCAAAGAAAAACAGGAATTCCACTGAACATGTTGCACAGAGTTCAAATAGACAGTCAAAACACGTAGGCATGCTTTTCTAATCTAAACAAGGTAATTACATATGCTAGTGTAGTTCAAACAAGGAAAAACATGTTATGATTTAGTGACAAATAGAGTTTTACAACAAATATCCCGTGTACGTACTCTTCACCTCACGTACACATCGCTCATATATCAAATAGTACCAAAATCCTAAGGGGAGTTCCCCCACAGAAGGTTAGGCAAGCCACTTACCTCAAACCAAGCTCAAATCAATCTGAAACCACGCTCTTGCAACAAGTATCCAACTCTGAGTGGCCCAAATCTAATCAAATCAATTACATAACGTAAACATAGCTACAAGTAACTAGTCTAGCTAATGAAATCGAAGCTAAGGCAAGAAAATAGAAAAACGCCCAAAAAGCCTCCCCGGGCCCACACCTCGAAATCGAGTAAAAGTTACTAAATAAGAACACCCATTCACTCACGAGTTCACTCGTACAAAAACCATCCAAATCTGACGCATAAATCCCACTCAAAACTCATAAATTCGATTGGGGAACTCTTTCCCCTAATTTTCCACTTTCTCACTCAAATTCCTTTATTAAATGAAGGAAATAGCACTAGATTAATGAAATATGATCAAAATAGGATTAGGAATCATAACCAATGTTTTCCTCTTCAAAACCCTCAAAAAATTGCCTTCTCCCGAGCTCAAAATCGAATTTTGTGAATATGAACATTAACCCTCGATTCTACCCCTTTTCAGCCCAGTTATTATGCATCTGCGGACAATTCATCGCACCTGCGAAATTCCAATCGCAGGTGTAAAAATGACTTAAGGGGTTGGGTCAGTATCTGCGATCAAATGGCCGCACTTGCGCGTGCGCACCGCCCATGCCCGCTTCTGCGGTCTTCTTCCGCTTTTGTAGGTTCTGTAGCGCATATGCGGGCATCGCTGATGCGACGATTCCCTCCCATATGCGACCCCTGTCCATTCCTTCCCAATCCGCATCTGCGCCTGATCTTCTGCACGTGCCAGTCCGCACCTGCAATCTCCCCTCCGCAGGTGTGAAACACCAGAAACCAGAAATTCTTCAGCAACTTTCCTAATTCCAAATTTCATCTATTAAGCACCTGAAACTCACCCGAGGCCCCCCGAGATCTCAACCAAACATACCAACCAATCCTAAAACACCATACGAACCTAGTCGAGCCTTCAAACCACATCGAACAACATCAAAAACACGAATTATGCACGGATTCAAGCCTAACGAACTTTGAAATTTCTAAATTCTACAAACGACGTTGAAACATATCAAACCTCATCCGAATGACTTCAAATTTTACACAAAAGTAAAAAATGACATTACGAACCTACTCCCACTTCCGGAATTCCATCACGGGCCCGATATCAAAATGTTCGCTTCCAATCAAAATCGCCGAAAATTCAACTTTCGCCAATTCAAGCCTAAATCTACTACAGACCTCCAAATCACATTCGGGGCGTGCTCCTAAGTTAAAAAATCACCTAACGGAGCTAGCAGAACCATCAAAATTCAATATCTAAGGTCGTTACACACAAGTAGACATCCGGTCGGCTTTTCCAACTTAAGTTCCCAAATAAGAGACTAAGTGTCTCAATTCGAACACGAACCCTCCCGCCAACCCAAAATAGCATAATAAGACACGGGTAAAGCAGTTAATAAGGGATCGTGACTCTAACTCTCAAAATGACCGGCCAGGTCGTTACATCCTCTCCCTCTTAAAATAATCGTTCGTCCTCGAACGAGTATAAAGACATACCTGAAGTTGTGAAAAGATGAGGATAACGGCTGCGCATATCCCGCTCGGTCTCCCAAGTCGCCTCCTAGACCGGCTGACCCCTCCACTAGACCTTTACTAAAGCAATGTTCTTTGACCTTAGCTTTCTAACATGCCTGTCCAAGATAGTCACTAGCTCCTCAACGTAAGATAGATCCTTGTCCAGCTGGACTGAACTGAAATCTGATACATGAGTCGGATCACCGTGATACTTCCGGAGCATAGAAATGTGGAGTACCGGATGAACTCCTGCTAGGCTGGGAGGTAGAGCAATCTCATAAGCAACCTCCCCAACACACCGCAATATCACAAAAGGACCAATGTACCTCAGACTCAGCTTTCCCTTCTTTCTGAACCTCGTGATGCCCTTCATAGGCGATACCCGAAGCAAGACCCGCTCTCCAACCATGAATGTTAAATCGTGAACCTTCCGGTCCACATAACTCTTTTATCTGAACTAGGCTGTGCGAAGTCTATCTTGAATCACCTTCACCTTATCCAGGGCATCCTGGACCAAGTATGTACCCAACAATCGGGCCTCGCCCGGCTCAAACCAATCCACTGGGGACCGACACCGCCTACCATATAGAGCCTCATACGGTGGCATCTGAATACTGGACTGATAACTGTTGTTGTAGGAAAACTCTGCAAGTGGAAAGAACTGGTCCCATGACCCTCCAAACTCCATCACACAAGCACAGAGCATATAAAAGACTAAGTGTCTCGATTCATTTCAAAAGCCAACACAAACCCTCCCGGCAACCCAAAATAGCAAAATAAGATACGGGGAAAGCAGTTAATAGGGGATCTGGACTCTAACTCTCAAAACAACCGGACAGGTCATTACATTCAGAGTTTGGATGAGTGAGAAAAAAGTCATTATGATTCTCTGTCCAAAACATGTCTACTAGGGAATCTTGGGCTTTTTTATTTTAGGCATATATAAGGGGGGCAGAGGTGTTGAAACTCAGCCAGCCTCCCCCGTGCGTGCTGCCACCAAGCCGCACCAACTGAGATACCTTGAGGGGGAACCTCAAAGGCCAACCTTGACATCTAAAAGGAGTGTCTTAGGTATCCATATGAGCTTGGGAACTCTATGGACGACGCGGCTCCCCAGGGCTAGCGTTGGGCAGACAATGGGTGCCGGAGGCTTGACATGTGGGACGATTATGCCCTATGAGCTACCGAAATGCTAGATAAAGACCTCTGTGCCGATTGGATACTTGAATCACCTATCTTAGAGGCCTCATGTGTCAACTTGTGAGCATAAATTGGGTTCAGCTATGTGAGCAAGGATCCGTTGGCCTAGACGTGCATTTTTGGGGCGACACTACACTATGCGGGATTGAAGCATGTCGCGAGGGCTATGTTTGTCCATGCCATAAGACAGCCATGGACATGATATGAAAGACGCACATGACAAAGGCCAAGGACTAAAGGTTTCCTTACTCGGGCGAAACACAAGCTGGGTACGAATGCACGAGGCGAGTGTCAAGCTTGAGGATTGGACTGAGCATGCGAGACCGATGGTCAGTGCTAGGCGAGGGACGAACATGTCCTTATCCAAATCCGGGTGTGCACATGGATAAGATCCAGTATATAAGAAACGCCAAGCTAGTCAAGGCTATCAGCCTAGGCATCAGACATGCGACATAATTGAAGTAAGCCTCTTAGGCAAGCTTCACACATGCACATGATCGTGCTAGAAAACCTAGGAAAGATGAAAGGCTGGTTTGTAGTGCGGGGCGACTACAGGCGCCGCACGGGCTATTTGGTGTCGCTGACGTCCGAGAAAAGGTCGGCCAATGACAATTGGTCTCACTGTTTTGATACTAAGGTACGTGTTGCAAAGTCCATTCTTTGAACCGATGTAATATTACCTGCAACCTGTCTAAGAACATTTACATTTGTTCCTATCTAACCTTGAATGCTCCATTAACTTGGTTTACCACAAGAAGGGAGTCACGCTTGGCTTCGATCACTTCTACCCCCAATCTTTTGGCTAGTTCAAGGCCTGCAATCATGGCCTCATATCCGGCCTCGTTTTTAGTCAATTTCATAGTCTTAATAGATTATCTAACTACATTTTCTGTTGGTGGATTCAATACGATGCCAAGTCTGGACCCTTTTTGCGTTTAAGGTGCCATCCGTAAAGAGGGTCCACATTCTCTAGGAAGTCCCTGATTAATTAGTAACTCTCTTTTGACCTAGGGTATTAGGGTCGGTTTAAAGTCGGTCACAAAGTCTGCCAACATTTGAGACTTAATGGCGGTCTAGGGTTGGTATTCAATATCGTACCCACTTATTTCCACGGACCATTTGGCCAATCGGCCGAGAGCTCGGGTTTATACATAACGTTCCTCAACAGGTAAGTAGTTACGACACATATGGGGTGACACTAAAAGTATGATTTTAGCTTCCTAGAGGCGCTTAGCAAAGTGAGCGCTAGTTTTTATAGGTGAGGGTACCTAGTTTTGGTCTCACCTAGGGTCATGCTAACATAATAAATTGGAAATTGCATACCTTGCTCTTCCCAGACTAGGACTCCACTTACCGCTAACTCTGAAACCGCCAAGAACAAGTACAATTGTTCGTCTGCCTTCAATGTGTGAAGCAACGACGGGCTCGATAAGTAGCGTTTGAGTTCCTCCAAATCTCGTTGGCATTCTGGGGTCCATGAGAAGTTATTCTTCTTATTAAACAGTGCGAAGAATCGATGGCTCTTGTTGGACGACCTCGAAATGAATCGCCCCAGGCAGCTATGCGCCTGGTTAACCTTTGCACGACCTTCACGTTGTTCACAACTGTGATATCTTTGATGGCTTTGATTTTGTCGGGGTTGATCTCGATTCCTCGGTTGGATACCATGAACCCGAGCAATTTACCTGATCCAACTCCAAACGCGCATGTCTCTGGGTTCAACTTCATATTGTATTTCTTTAATATGCTGACGGTTTCCTGCAAATGTTTTAAATGAACCTTTGATCCCAGGGAATAAACCAACATGTCGTCAATGTGAACCTCCATTTATTTTCCTATTTGTTCCTCGAACATCCTATTTACTAGGCGTTGGTAAGTGTTACCATCATTTTTAAATCGAATGGCATCACGTTGTAGCAGTATGTGCCGTATTTTGTGATGAAGGAGGTTTTTTCCTGATCACCCGGTTCATCCGTATTTGTTTGTAGGCATCGAGAAAATTGAGGATCTCGTGGCCGGCTGTATCATCGATAATTTGATTATTCTCTGGACTGGCTTCGTGGCCGGCCGTATCATCGGTAATTGCTATTTGTTTTTTGGCTTTGTGATCGAACTTGACCCCTTTGTCTTTGTAAGTGTGGATATTGGAATCGCCTCTTCAATCGCAAACATCTCCTTTGCAACTGTCTGTTCTCTATAGACAGTTTTAATTCCATCTGTTGTTGGGAATTTTAACACTTGATGTAGGGTTGAAGGTACTGCCCTCGTGTTATGGATCTGTGGCCTTCCAAACAAAGCGTTGTACCTCATGTCTCCTTTGATTACATAAAACTTAGCTTCATGTATGGTCCCGACGGTGTTTACCGGTAATATTATCTCACCCTTAGTGGTTTCACAAGCCATGTTGAATCTGTTTATAACTCGGATTGCATGCACGATTTGGTCTTGTAGACCGAGTTGCTCCACGACCCTCGATCGAATGATGTTGGTCGAGCTATCTAGATCAATTAACACACGTAACTCAAAGTTTATTTACGAGTACGGATATTACCAGTGCATCATTGTGGGGTTGTACAATCCCTTCCGCATCCTCATCGTTGAAAGATAGAGTTCCTTCCGGTATGTTATCTCGAGCTCGTTTCTTCCTAGTGATGGATACTTTGGTGTGTTTCAACATTGGCCCTTGTAGGATATCAACCCCACTATGATCATCTTAATGACATATTGAGGTCCTTCTTGTTCTATTTGTTTGTTAGAATCCTTGTTCCATAAATGATTCTTTGCTAGGTCGCTCAAGAATTCTCGAAGATGCCATTATTTAATAGTCGGGCTACTTCCTCTCTCAGCTGTCAACGATCTCCCATTTTGTGACCGTGAGTGCCATGATATTTGCACATCTGGTTAGGATCCCTTTGGGTTAATCAGATTGTAGAGGTCGAGACCAATTGGTACCTTTGATGCACCCGATAACTGATACAATTGAGGCATCATCAACATTAAAGTTGTATTCCGATAGCCTTGTGCTTCTTTAGGTACGTGGAACTGTCAAGGCTATTTTTGGTCATGAGTCCTCGGTTGCTCTGACCTCGATCATTTCTTCTTTCATTTCTCATGGAGTTCCATCCGGACCCACTACTTCTTCGATCTCCATTCTATGGCTGATATCGATCCCTGTTTGATGTCGATTCATGATCGATGTCTCTCTTAACTCTGCCGAGGGTTCTGGTGGGATAAAAAGATCCCGAAGGGGCCCCTAGTTGATCATCTTCCACTTTGGTCTTCGATTAATACCGGTTATGCACGTCGTCCCAATTAACGGTCGGATATTCTATCAGGTTTTGTTTTAACCGCTGCGAAGCCACCGAGCTTCGAACATTGAGCCCTTTAGTGAAAGCCGGAATAAATCAATCATCAGTGACCGGTAGCAGATCCATTCGTTCCATTTGAAAATGGGACACGGACTCTCTGAGCATCTCGTTATCCTTCTGTTTCACTTTGAAAAGGTCCGATTTTCTGGTCTCGACCTTGATGGCCCCAGCATGTGCTTTCACGAAAGAATTAGCAAGCATAACAAATGAATCAATAGAATTAGGAGGTAAGTTATGATACCATATCATAGCCCCTTTTGATAGGGTTTCTCCGAACTTCTTCAATAGGACAGACTCAATCTCATCATCCTCTAAGTCATTTCCTTTGATGGCAGATGTGTAAGAGGTTACATGTTCGTTGATCAGTCGTTCTGTTATACTTAGCAATTTGGGGCATGCAGAATTTCTTAGGGATATGTTTCAAAGTCGCGCTTGGAGGAAAAGGTTTTTGCACTAACTTCTTGGAATACAGGCCTTTTAGTATTGTCGACGCTCCTGGGATTTGTTTTACCTTGGAATTGTAGGTTTCCACCTTTTTGTCATTAGCTTCGATTTTCTTCTCCCTTGATTCTATTTGTTTTGTCAGCTCCTCGAGCATATTTATGATCTCGGGGTTTGCCCCCGATTCATGTCATTTGACCTTTCTATGACTGGTTCATCCTTGCGAGTGACTTCTCGGGGTGGATCAGGATCAACCCTGCTCGGTGCACGACTTTGGTTTTGTAACTGAGCTATCACTGCCTGTTAAGATTGCAGCATTTCGAAGATCAGCCGTAGACTGATCCCGTCTCCTTCAACATTTTGTGTGTTTCGAGTTGCCGATCGGGCTCCACCATGGACATTATTTTCGGGGTTGGTAGGTAAGTTTGTGTCGATAGCCACATGTGAATTAGTGTCAATCATATCTGCGATCGTAATTTCGATGGGATTAACGGGCGATACCCCTTCACCAGGTGCTATGTTGTTGTTTTCAATGTGGTGACCAGACTCGTTATCAACATGTAGGGGTGTTTATTGAGAGTTTGATCTTTTGTGTTTTATCCTGAAACCAGAGACACTTCAAAGAGCAAGTGTAAAGTAGTGTGTGTTATGGATACTAAAAAAAATATATTGCTTTGAAATACGTATTACAATGTATTTTACACGTAATCAAACTCCCCATTATATAGTAGGAGAGTCCTACTTTAGGTACAATTTTATAAAAGGTAAAATTCTTGTGGTTTGATAATTTGCCGGTTCTTTATTGATACGTTCCGAGATTCCGCCAAAATATCCAACTGGTTACGGATATTTCGGCCTTCCGTTATTTCGGTCTTCTGTTGGTTATACCGACACTGTTTTCTCGAGCTTATTCGGGGTCAGGGTCGATTCCGGGATCATGGGCTCAATGTTCTTGAGGACGGACATTCTGACCTCGTGTTCTGGTTCGATGAGACTCGGGGCCGATCTTCAACCCTTCGCGTTCCGAGCCCGATCTGTTGTGCAATAATCGATCCTGATTTAGGCCGTATAAATTCTCTTGTCAAATCTCTTGTTTGAAAGGGTAAATTCAATTTCCAAGTTAGTCGGTTATAACTTATAAGTGGCCATGCTCTTATTATCGAAAAATTATTGGCAACGATAAAACACAATTTCATTCTAATTGGATTGCGACTTTGAGGTTTTGAAAGGTGTAAAAACGAAAAGTAGGTAATGAATCATTGCGTATGAAACAAGAAACCATAAATTATAGTCAAGCAACGCAAAATAATTCATCGATAAATAGCAAATAAATCAAAGAAAACTATAACAATTAGTAACGTCCTACAATAATAGGGAAGGGCAATATCAAAAGAAAGCAATACGTGCCTAGTGTAGAGATAAATAAATGAATACAATTATAATTATTTTAAAATGGTAGCAATTCATTTGAATTTGAAAAAATGAATGCATTGCATGGAAATGAAAATATTTAAAAGTTCACATATTTTTAAAAAAAATTAGAAAAACAAGACGAACAAGTTGACTTTAAATATTTTCTTATGTAATGGCTGATTCAATCTTTATTTTGATATGCCTTGGCGAAAATCTACATTCACTATTGACATTCACCTTAACAGGCTAACCGGGCTTACCTAGGGCCTTATCACCCGAACCAACAAGATAATATGTACTTATACATTTGAGATGTCCATTTATACTATTCATGTCTTGATATCCTTCCCTCGTTGAGTAAAAGAACTTAGCCTATTTACTCTCCCCATCAAAATGGCTGTTGATCCAATCATCTTCTAGCTTTGCCCAATCAAAAGGATTTGTTATATTCTATTTGACAATTACTCTCTCATTTAATTAAGAACTACAATTTTATTTTTACTTCAGTTTTGTTACTTATTTCAATTTCCACAATAAGCGCTTATTTCTTAAAATTATTTTGATTAAACAGTAAAAGTTATATATATAATTTGTTGACCAATAACAACATCATACACAGTGTAATTCTACAAACGAGTTATAGAAAGAATGTGGTGTATGCATATCTCCTATATTCTTAACCAAAGATTTCCAATTTTAGTAAAAAATCATGGTAGGAATTATTTTCCTTGTTGTGAGTCTTATGCGACGTGCTACGCGAAAAACAAAAAAGGCAAATAATTTCAATAAAATAGAAGCTATCAAAAGTATGTCTTTTGAGTCATAAAAGTAACAATCTACACTATTTTCGAACAATACATGTACTAAGTTAGCTGAGCTTGGTAATTAAAATGCTCTTCTCAAATGTAATATGACTTCTTAGAGCCCGATTGAGTGGATTTATTTAAGCGACTTTTTAACAAAAATTATAAGTTAGGAATTTTAATTTTTGTCTTATTTTTACAAGTTTAGTTTAAAAACAAATAGTTAAAATTACTTTTTACTCCGAACACTACAAAATGACTTAAACTTAAACATAATACAAGTACTCCAATTTCTATTAAAAGAAATAAAAAAATTAGAGATTCTATTTTCAATCTTGCTACAATACTATATCTGCTCTAACTTTGATAAACAAATTTATTTGATCACTCTCTCACCATACCCAAAAAGAAGAAACACTAACAATATAAAATATTGCTCTTTATATCTAGTTTCTCCCTTGTGGCCCTGCCTCTAAGGTCTTATGTACAAAGACCAAAACCCTTGCGCATCACAGCAGAGAGAACAGCTGAACTGAGCAGAGCGAGATCTGTTTTTGCCGGCAATGGCATCCACCTACTATCAATATGTCTTCACAGTCGTATTGATTTTTCTCTATGTTGCATCCACTGTCACTGCTGATTCAATTCAAGGATGTGGCGGATTTGTTGAGGTGATTTTATTTCTTACTACTTCATTATTGATCTGCTATACTTTTTGATTTTGGCACAAAAATTCAGTCTTTGAGTCCTGTTGAGCTACTTTTTCTGAAGGGTTTAATGTTGATTTCACATCGGAGATTGAAAAATCTTAGGTTTAGAGTGTTTTTTGGTTCTTTTTATTATGTCGATTGCTTTTAGTAGGTGAAGAGTGTGACACTGATCTGGGTTGTTGTTTTTTATTTCTTTTTCTTTTTCTGCAGGCGAGTTCGGAACTGATCAAGTCAAGGAAGTCAAGCGATCCGAAATTAGATTATTCTAATATCATTGTAAGTGACAACTAATGATGATTCATAATTGTTCTCCTTTATTTAATTCTTTCACCTTATGGTTAGTATCAGCCAAATGCACATTAAGTTTGGACTAGCTCTGTGTTGTTTTCATATTATATGGAGTGCTATCTCCTTTCAAGTTGCTATTCCTTGAGGTAGGGTGCTTTCGGGGAAAGTTGGAGTTCTATTATGCTTATCACTGAAACTAAACCTAGGAGCTTGAGCATTTATCATATATTTTCTGTTTAATGTTAAAAACATATAAAAGTTAAATAAAGTTGGAAATTTATATAATATCTCCTAATGATGATTTATTTATTATTCATATACTAAAAAATTATTGGTGAAGGGAGAAAGAAGTCAATTTTTAGTATCGTGAACCATAAGTTTGTCCTCTTTTTTTTTTATTGGTAAGCATAAATCATGAATTCTTGACCGTTAACCCACTGTCCTTTCCTTAAACAATTAAGTGTTGTTTTTATTTCACCACTGTTTGGCTTTATTATATGCTACTTTTGGCTTATATATGAAAATAAAAAATTCCATAGGATATTAGCCCCGTGCTCCAGGGCCTATGCCTTGCAGCCCTAGCTTAAAAAGGGTGGCATTTTATGCATGCTGATTGGGGTCGGTGTTTTCCAATTCATCTTCTCAAATTAATGGTGTTGAAAAGTTATTTGTATACCCTGTTGACAGGTGCTGTAGTATGCCACTATGCCTAATATTTCTCAGTCAGCCATCGCGGATTTATGCATTACAGTGCTTTTAATTAAATCCGTAAGGATGACACACTAGGGCTTCCAATGACATGTTTTTCTAATGCAGGTTGAGCTTCGCACATTGGATGGCTTGGTGAAGGAAAGAACACATTGTGCACCTAATGGCTATTACTTCATTCCAGTGTATGATAAGGTATGTCTTCCAGATGGTACTGAGTTGCACGTTTTCTTCGACAAGCTTATGTTTTTTCCATCTTTCTTGATAAGTCAACAAGCTTATATGTCATTTGGTGCTTTGAGGTTTATGGTGTACTTTAACCGTCTTCAAATTAGAAGGTTGGTTTCCGCTGCAAGACAGCTAAATAGCCAATAATCAAACATGCTGGGCTAAAAATATTAAATGTACACAAGACACTGAGATCTCACAAGGAATAAGTTTGTTAATCCATGATATTTAAAGTACTTTTTGCTGGATGGGCAATGTAAGTGTTGTATAGATCGTATAAACTTTAAAGATGGAGTACACATGGCTTTTTAACTTAAAGCTCCTGTTAGAGAGGGTACACTTTCATTTTGCTTAATTATGTCTTCAACTTCCCCCTTCACTTGCGGACTTGACTCTTTTTCATAGGCCATGCATGTGTAAATATTTTTGATAAATGGGTGGTGGTGAAATTTGAACCAAGGTTTCGCTTGCTATGGTACCATGCTGAATTGTGTGACTGCGTCATTTAAAACTTAAGTTGTTAGAGAAGATACACTTCCATTTGACATAATTACTTTGTCAACAGATGTGTTTCAAATGTGTAAGTCACATACGGTCTCTACTTTGAGTAATTTTCGTTGGAGCTGATGCTCTAAAAAAGTTCCAAAGTTGCTTCTGGAATTGAACTACTGCGTCCATTATCCCCTCTTTCCCTTTGTATTCAGTGTTGTTGATCTGATCCTTCCATTGGAAATTTATCTTTGTATGTATATTTGTCGTTGTGTGAAGAAATTACTATGACTGTTATAGCCTTCCTTCTGCTTTTTTGGTAGGGTAAATAATTTTATTAATAATGGGAAAATTTTCTATATTCATGCAGTATCCCAAAAAGTAAAGAATCTACAAGATAATATGATTATCTACAAACGACACGCAATTATATGTAGGGCGCACAAAAATAAAGCTACGAGTGAGAGGCTATTCAACAAACGTACTTCTTATACCATCGAAAACTGTCCTATTTCCTTACTTCCACAGGAGCCACATGAATGCTAGTTGGGTAACATCCAGGATCTTCAACTTCTCTTCCTTTTTCTGAATTTCCAGCGGGAGATTGCCTCTTTCACTATTGCCAGCGCCCATTGCATTCCGAGTCATCTCAAAATCTTGCACCATAGTGAATTGCCACCAACAATATAGGTGGCGACCTACATCTTTCACCTAAACGTTTGCACATGAAGCACCGACTTATATATGTTATCCGCTTTTTTCTCTAATTTTCAACCCCCTAGCTGCCAACTAAGAGAAAAACCACATCTTCTTGGTGTCCTAGCCTCCTAGGAATCTAAACCTATATTCGTGGAAAACTCGACTCCTTCCTCACCGGGAGCTTTATGATTGTATAGCTTTACTGAAAACAATACATCTCTTCCCATCCTCCACCTCCATGAGTCTTGTCTAATATAAGATGTACTTTGCTTGTTAACAGTGTTATCAAAGGCGCGCTTAAGCCCTGAAGTGAGGCTCAAAACATGTAGAGCGTTTCACCTCGCTTAGTAGGCGCTTCAGTGTTGTCGTCAAGGCTCTAAGGCATACTTTTCCTTGCCAATGAGCATAATCTAAAGAGGCAACACTAAACAATTGATATTTCACTTTGTCGTAAATTTTCTTCACTTTCTTTGTCTATATATTTGGTAATCATGCTTAAAGATATTAGTCTTGAACTACACATACATATTTGTAGTTTTTCTCCATTTGCGCCTTTCTTCGTTAAAGCCCACACTTTATTTGCGCTTTGCGCTTAAAGCCTCAATAGATCTTAGAGTTTTTTTGCGCTTTTCGCTTTTGATAACACTGCTTGTAAAGAATTTCAACCCAGCCTTGGAATACAGTTACTTCTCAATCTTGAAGGTTCCTTCCGGCCATTATGTCCTAATGAATAAGAGAGTTTTTGAGGGAATAGAGAAGGATTTTGTACAATTGAGGAGTAGCCTCTTATCCCTTGTTTCTTTTTGCTACACCCACGACGTTCCTATAGGTATAGAAGATTGGGCATCATTTGTAGAAAAACATATCCTTTTGTAAGGTTTCTACTTTTTTGGTATATTTCTTGTATGCAGGTGCCTGCTCTTGCCCATTATTTTTATAAAATCTTATTACTTTTATCAAAAAATGAACACCCCCCTCTTGTAAACTGCGAATCTATTGTTGTCATCTCCTTATGGTTTGAGATACTGTAACTGTTCGGGAATGTGAGTTTCCACACCACTTGTTACTCCAAAAGCTGATTCGACTTCCATCCCCTGAAGGTTATATGTGTAGTCTTCCCATTCTTTCACAATACTCCTCCAAAGTGCACATCCAACGGGAAGTTTGATACTTTTTTGTCATCCATCCTCCTTCAGTAATACATAATTTTCTGATTTCAGCTCCTCTCCATAGAGTATGTTCTTCAATCTTGGATCTCTATAGCCCTTTGTCTATGGGGCTTGTTGGAAACTTGAAGATCTTTCAACGCAAGACCCTCCTTCCTCTGGAGTTGTTATGTCCTTAGTTGACTAAGTGGAGGCTGAATCCCATAGAAGTTCCTTTGCAGCCTTTCCAGTTTACTTGTGACACGGGCCGTTGCGTGAAGCAACAACATAAAGTACGTAAGGATGCTCAACATGTGTTCTTATCCTCCCTTTCGACATCTACCCTTTTTGGTCATCCTGCTAGCCTCTTCTCAACTCTCTTAATCACCGGCTCTACACTGCTTGGTTCTTATTGAGTTATTGGAAGCGCCTGATAATACACCAAGATAAGTAGTTGGAAAAGTTCCAACCATACAATTGAGCACCTGTGGTAGATTTTCAATATTGTTCACTTCACTCACCTGAATGATCTCATACTTTATAAAGTTGATCTTGAGATCTGACACTGTCTGGAACCATATAAGAAGATTCCTAAGATAAGTCAGCTAGTTAATGTCCACGTTACAGTAAATTATCTCACTCTTGATTCTGCATCAAACACACTTCTTGTGCTGTTAAGATTCTTCATAGTTGTCCCTTTAATTTTTCATTGACACCTCTTTCCCTGTCCCCTTTAATTCATGCAAGTCCAAAAGTCTTTTTGCATGTAATAGTCTGGAGTTAGGGAGGGCTTAAGGTTCAGTATATATGAGCCAATTTAGACTATTTTGTTTTCCATTCACAGCCTGCCGTGTTGATTTTTATCTGCTTCTGATCTTTGCCATCATTACTCAGACTTCTCTTGTTTTCTGAGGAAATAAAAGAATTCTCACATTGTATTTTAATCATTTTGCAGGGTTCTTTCTTGATCAAAGTCAATGGACCGGAGGGATGGTCGTGGGATCCTGAACAAGTGAGTGTCTTCAATCTTATGCTGATGATAATATGTTAGCATATGCACCTTTTGTTGATTTGCTAGCAGCTCAATATTCGTCCCTTTTTTCCTTCTTCCGAGCTGGTGTATCTGACTGAGGGAAGGATCTTTCTGTAGGTACCAATTGCAATTGATCATACTGGTTGCAATGGCAATGAAGATATAAATTTTCGGTTCACGGGGTTTGTTCTTATTCTTTTAATATTGAAATTAGTCTTTGAATCATTTGTTCCATGAACGAAGAATAATGGAGGGGAAACATTTCTCTTTTACAATAATTATTTCCTACTTAGCTTTATCATTTGAATCATTTCCTTGAGTCGCTGCTTCTGCAGGTTTACTGTATCTGGACGGATTGTAGGAAATGTCGGTGGGGAAAGTTGCTCTCTGAAAGATGGAGGCCCCTCAAACGTGAAGGTTGAGCTTTTATCTCCCGCAGGTGATGTTGTGTCTTCTGCGTTATCAACACCCAGAGGAATATACTCCTTCACGAACATTATTCCCGGTATGTAAATGTTACCAAAAAATTGTTTGGTTATATTTTATAGTGCATATATTTGGATGGGAATACAAATCTATAATAAAGAAAAATACAAATTTATGTGTTAGATGGAGCAACCGCATGATTCTGGTGTTTTTTTTTTTGATTATGAATAGGTAGTTTTCATTTGTGCTTAACATGCAATAATTCTGCTATAAAGCTCACTTTGTACCAATTTCTTTTCTTTCACTTTGTACCACTTGATCTTCGTTACAGGGAAGTACAGATTACGTGCATCTCGTCACGACTTGAACGTTCAAGTTAGAGGATCTGCCGAGGTGCTTTTGAGTCCCCCATGTTCTTTGGATTAGTATTTCTTCTTTCCGTATAATCACGTAGACTTTGTTTACCATATCTACTTCCTAAATTTCTGTACCTTAGTTAGGAATAAGGAACAATCATTTTGTCTCTTTTCTTTTACCTATAAAAAAAATAAGGAACAGTAATTGAATAATTACTTGTTTCTACCATGTTTGTTCTCATTGCAGATTGAGTTGGGTTTCGAAAATATGATAGTGGAAGACTTCTTCTTTGTCCCTGGTTATGATATTCGTGGATCTGTGGTTGCTCAGGTGAGTTTCTCTAGTAATGAGTCGATCTGTCTTTGGTTTAAGTTTTATATTATGGTTTGCTGCTGCGACTTGTTACAGTACCTTTTAATTCTGTGTAATCTGTATTTCATAGTGATTTTACTATGAAGCATCTTTACATATAATTCAAGACAAGACATTGATAAACGCCTAAAAGTGACTAGAGGTATTGGACTTGTTACCATCGAATGAATTTGCACCTACATATGTCTTCCATCGCATAGTTAAGGTGCAGAAAATGCGGGACGGAGGTGGAGATCTCAAGAGCCAAGGGTCATTTCTTCCTCTAGTTAGATGTGAGATGTGCGAATGAAATCCGCACTTCTTTATGAGACAATGTTGTATGGCTACCTCGGTATCAGAATGCAAAATTAACATAAAATGGTCGCATTATATTTCCAACAAGTTACTTGGATATTGGTTTTTGAATGATGAGGTAAAGGAGAAGTAAAGGAAATGAAAAATTGATTTCTTGCACCGTCCTTATCAAAAAAAAAAAAATTTGCTCCCTTGCACCGGTTTAATTTAGCGGCAGAAGGAAATATCTTCCTCACACATATTATTTAGTGCAGGGGGGACCGGAAAATAATATTAAAAGACATGTAATTTTTCGAGAGATGGGTATTTCCAACTTGTTCTTTTATAAATGCAGCTTTGTAGGATTTAAAATGACTTTAAAGCTCGCTTGGATTTATACCTCCCATTACCTTCTTGCTAATACATAGCAAAAATAATTCTTGAAAGTTGGAGTAGCCTCAATTTTCCTAGTTTGACTGAGCTTATGGAGACCAAGAAATTAAAACCTGGTAATCTTGCGGGCTAAGTTCTATTAATCAAAGATAAGCTTCACTTTCTCAAGATGACTAGTCAGTTGATTGATTAAGATTGGATACAAGGTTCTTACACGTCAAGGGAAAAAAGGGCGGATCACCAAGTTCTTCTTTTGTTGGTTGCCTGGTGCTACATCAATGAGATATACCTATATAAATGTACAGGCAAATGGATTTAGGACTTACCTTTCTTTTGGATCTTACTTTTATTATTTTGATGTTGCCTTCTGTTATCTAATAGTGTTATTACGGTGACTGTCCTCTTATCCATTCTTTATTCAACCAGAAGTGCACAAACTATGAAGCAAAGTCAACAAACACAGCACTAGTCTTATCGACATGAATTAGCCATCAATTGATGTCCTATTTGTTTTCCCAGTCCCATTTCGTGATACCAAAAAATTATGAAATTACTACCTCATGTCCACGAAAAGGATTAGAATATGATTAGGTGAATCTCCAAATCAGCTTCTCTAATTCGAATAAATAGTATGTTGGGATTCTTTTATATTTTGTAATGTTAAAGTTGTATTGCAGGGGAATCCCATATTGGGAGTTCATATCTATTTATACTCGGATGATGTCACAAATGTTGATTGCCCCAAGGGCTCTAAATATTCATCTGGTGATCTAGGACTGAAAGAAGCACTTTGCCACAGTGTGACAGATGCTAATGGAATCTTCTCATTAAAATCCCTTCCTTGTGGTAAAACTCTTCATTTCTGCTGATGTAATTCTTTGGCTTAGCTGTGTGTAATTATAGTTGCTAAGTGTAAGTTATTTCCTAGCATTATTTGAATTTTCGGAACTTGTGTTCTTAAAAATCAAATAAAAACAAGACATATGAAGATAAAAGAACAGGATGTTTTTTTGATGTAAAATGATATCATTAAAGAGCATCAGGGTGATGCTAATAGCAAATGAGTACAAAAGTTAGTTAGCTCGATTACATGAGCGACTAAACTAAGATCAGGGAGCTAACAATATCCAAAAAGTTGTCAACTCTATTTACAGGGGAGAGAAAGTTCCAACTTAGATTTCAGGGAATGGGTTGGAGTTGAGATCCCATCAACACCTGTAATTCCTTTCATTCCAAACAACCCCAAAAATAGCTGCTGGAATCATTCTCCAGATCTTCTTTATGGCTTTGTCAACTCTCCAAAAAATCCAACTATTTTATGCTTCCTTAATAGATAGAGGGACGACCCGTTGCAGACCAAACATAGAGAGGAAAAAGATCCAGATGGCTGCTGCAACTGGGCAATGCAAAAATAGATGGCTGATAGATTCTAAATTATGTTGGCACATGTAGCATCTGTTGGGTAAGACTATATTCCTTCTGCATAGATTATCCTGTGTGAGAGATGCTTCATTAAGTGCTATCCAAGTAAAGCATGAGACTTTAGGTGGTAGCCTAGTCCTCCAGACATGTTTCCAAGGCCAATTTTCCAGCATACCATTCTGAGAGCACATGAGGTTGTAGCTGTCTTTCACTGTGTTATTCCCATCTTTGGATCTTCCCCATACCATGCTATCTGGTTGTTGCTCATCACTAGTGTAGTCAGGGAGGGCGGCTAGAAGTGTGAGCATGTCATTTATTTCCCTGTCTTTTTATTGCATCCGTAACTCATAACTTAAAAAGGTATCAGTTAACTTTGTCAGATATCTCAATCATACCAAGGATAAAACCAACATTGAGGTCTACTGAACCCAAGACGATCAAGTGGTCCAAAACGGAAATAATCAACAATTTATTGGAAGAATATGAGTTTCTACTTTCTACACAAAAAAGCATCATAAAAGCCAAGTTCTGCTGATACGTATAAAATTTGTAATAAGCATTGCAGAAAATTTGTATTTTTATTTGATTCCATATCCTAAAGGGCGTCTTTTGTAAATATATACAAGTTATTTAAAAATCAATAATCTAACTGTTAAAAGTTCTACACACAGCTGAATTTGTATAGTAGAACAATTTATATGTTGATAAACCAAAAATCAAACTCAACTTACACTTATAGGTCTTACAATATAGGAACGCAGCAAAAGATTTGATAAGGTTCTTTCTCTAGTGCTTCCATAACTTATTGATTACTACTTAATACATTTATATTTGTCTGAAACCCAATACAGTTTTCCTTTGAATGCTGACTCGAGTTTATTAAGAAAAAGATGATAGTGGAGGCTATCTTAATTAATTGTGCAAATGGAAATACAGAGGTCTGTGCCCTAATAATTCAAACCACTCTGGCACCACTTGAATACACGCTCTTGCCGAACTGAGAAAATGGATTGTTTTTAGAATTATTCGCAAAAATTATAGGTGAGTCTAGTGATACTTTCTAGTAATGAAAGGTTTTGCTATTAGAAACTGATATTTCTGTTTTAAGTTGAATTTTCCAAAATTGTGCCCTATTTAAATCACAAATCAGCGAGTACATTATTGTAGTCCAGAAAGATATGTGAATCTAAAAAATTGCTTTAGGTTACCTGTTTGGTTAAGCCTCTTATTAAGAAACTCTTTTATAGATTGAAGTTAGTACACACCTAAATCTGTTTTGAGAGAGAGACTCTTGGGTTTAGCTATGGCTATTTTTGGATTATCACTCTGAGGATATTAGTTGACCACAATGATTTGCCAATAAATCTCTAGTAGTAGTTGTGCCAGACACTCCACCTGACAACGGACCGCTAATGCATCCCGCTACTACCATTTTGACAAGAGAAAGTTAAGAAATAGGAAGAAAAAATTAGGGAGAAAATGTCGGCAAAGTTTGAACTTCGGTGAAATGTTAATATAAGTCCCAAAAAAAGAAAAATTGAGTTTTGAATTTCAGCAATGACGACGAAAGAATTCAGACCAATAAGGAATAAGTTCAGCATTGCGTTTGCTTTCTTATAGAGTATTTAATTATTGCAATGGCATTCATTATAGTATATTCGGAAAAGGCCATACCCCTGAACAATGTAAAATGGTTCACATTTGCCCTCCCTTAATAGTTGGGGGAAATATACCCTTGCTGTTACTAAAATGGGTCATATTTACCCTTGTTTCAAGTGGAAAAATTATTAGGAACTAATCATCGCCGAATTTTGTTACGTCCACTTTTATCTTATTTTAAAGTATTTTTTAATAATAGATCATTTTCTTCGCCATCCGAAAATTCTCTTGGAAAAACCTCTTCCCAAGCTCAATCACCATTTCCCAAAATTAAAACTACTCCTCACACACTGCTGGTCATATGATTTATTCACTATGTAAAATCATTCTCATCAAAACCCACCAATCTGTTTTCTTTCTCTTCGTCCATCATCTCAAATTCCACCCAGTGTTAACAAAGGCGAAAAATGCAAAAAAACTCTAAGGTATGTTGGAGCTTTAAGTGCAAAGCGCAAAGCGCAAATAAAGCGTGGACTTTAACTAAGAAAAGCGCAAATGGAGAAAAACTACAAATATGTATGTGTAGTTCAAAACTAATATCTATAAGCATGAATTACAAATATATGGATTAAGAAATTGAAGAAAATTTACAATAAAGTAAACTATCAATTGTTTAATGTGGCCTCTTCAGGATTACGCTTATTGGCAAGGAAAAATATGCCTTAGAGCTTTGATGGCACGAAATGCTCAATATGTTTTGAGCCTCCAGGGCTTAAGCCCACCTTTGATAACACTGATTCCACCATTTTCATAACCAAATATATATTCCAATCCACAGAAAATCCAGACTGCTAATAATGGTAGATCTCAATTTAGCACTCAATCAACTAGAATTTACCAGAGATTGCAATTTTTTGGTTATGAAAATGGTGGAATTCGGTCATCTAATTTAATCACCCTGCAACCCACCAAACCCACCATTCTGTTTTCCTTTTTCTTCATCCCATCATCTCAAAATTCACATTTTCATAGCCAAAGTTTTATTCCAATAAACAAATCCAATTTTAGGAGGGGAGGTAATTGCCCAGGTGCGATTCCTTTGACTGTCCAAATCTGTCTCTAGGGGCGATTTCCGGTAACACTGTAGCATGATTATTTTTCAGATTCGTGCAAACAGCAGCAAATTATTTTTTAGATTCGGTCTATATTTTTGAATGGGAAAGGAGAAATTTAGCAATAGTAGAGGTGTTAAAGGGAGTGGTAAGAATTTAAGGCTACGAAAGAAGTAGTTTAGATTTGAATGGGGATGAAAGCTTGAAAACTCTTACCTCATTGTTATTGACCTGAAGTTTTTTTTCTCTTTTTGGGGTTATTTTCGGATGAGGGAGAGAGTAAGAGGGAGACAAAGACGAAGGATTTTGGCCAAGTTTTATCCACGCAGCAGAAAACTATGCTTATCAGACTAATTAAAGATAATCAGTCCTTAATAGTTTTCTGTGAAATAAGGGTAAATCTGACCCATTTTAGTAACGGCTACTTAGTTCAGGGGTAAATTTAGACTTTTTCCCTAGAATATTTCATTCTCCTCTAGATTAGTAGTCGCACGAATTTCCTGAAATAAAGGTTCTGCGAATCATGCAGGAGTTCACAATAGGCTTGGGTATAGTGCCTCTAGGACTTGATCAGCTTTAAAATTAGACTACTGTTAATAATGACTTGCACAACTTTTTCGGGATCAACTTCACTAATCTCCTCTCTCAGTAGACCATTGTGATCTCTCCTTAACAATGCAAACCTGAAAAAGTATGTGTCCGTTTTTATTTACAGAAATAACATTAATTAACCTTCTATACTAGGCTTTCCAATTAATACTCGCTAATCGCTATATACATGCCTTTCTCAGCCCAATTCCCCTTTAGTAGCTGCATTAACCAATGTCACCTTTCTTCTTTCTAAATGTGGTTACAAATAAAGTTATCCAAGAGGCAAGTGACTGGCCGCAACATTTTAGTTAAAAAAAAAATGGTTGCTGCAAAATTGCTAAATCGGAAGGTAGTGCTGAAGTAAGATTCAAACAACCACGTTGAAGGCCTTCCTCGGGGGATGCGGATGATCTCCTTTCCAAAGTTTTCGAAAAGGGCTCTCTATGCTCACACTTTCGGTACCTTCGACCCTATTCCCTTTGATTCACAAGAATTAAATGACTAGGGTTTAGGTAATATTGGGTTGTGTATAGGCTCTTCTTTGCCACCAGTTTCTCCATTTCATTCGACATTTTGAGCTGTGGCTCTTTCAACTTGAGCTCTTTACTCATTTTGTCTATGCAAGTGATGATTGGTTGCCCTTTTCTGGTCCTTCACATTCCTCCACATCGGTAGTTGGCAAAGAGACTTTTAGTGGATGTGTGCAGTGGCTCTGGCGAGGTCATAATTATAGTGCATGTCTTTCAATGGGACATCGTTACTGAAAGCCGGTGAATATTGCATGTCTTTCAGTAGGACATCGTTACTGATTGTTGCCGGAAAATGAAGTTTATAATGCTTCTTCTCTATTACTTTTTCGTGCCGTTTGATCTAAGTAAAAAGAAGAAACTAATAAAGAAAAACTAAGAAAGCAAGAAAGAAAATTATAGTGCTTCTGCATTTTTGCTGTGTGTTTGGCACGAGTATCTACCTTTTTTGATTGGGTAAGATACCATTTATCCCCACCTCCCTCCCCTCTTCTCAATTATAATGGTTGATCTAATGAACTAATTGCAGGGGTTTACAAGCTTTTACCCTTCTACAAGGGTGAAAACACAGTTTTTGATGTTTCACCTTCTTCAGTATCAATATCGGTTCAGCATGACCATGTAATAGTGCCAGAAAAGTTTCAGGTATAGTATTGCAATTTGTTTCGTTCTTACAAAGGTTTAAATGGGCCTCTATTGTGTCATGTGGGAATTCAAAAATTGTCCTTTTGTCTAAGTATCTGCTGAAAGCATGTTAAAGCTTCAGTTTGCTGCTACTTTTGTTTGTGAGGAAGTGTCTTGATAATGAGGTATTAGAGCCATGTTGACTGCTTGTATTTAATTCTTTCAATTGCAACTGCCATTTCATAGACATAAATTCTGTTGTTCGCACTTGGATAAATTGTTCATCGCGCACTCTATAATCTCACACATCCTTTTGGTGATAGGATATTTAAAAATAAAAAATTTGAACTGAAGAAGATTTTAATGCAGGTACAACTCAATACAGATCTTTCAAGGACTAAATAAAAAGATATTATGAGTTGGTTGCTATGGGTATCCATCTTTTTATTTCTCTTTCATATAAAAAAAGCTACATATTTGTCTAATCAGAATAAGTTTGAGTTATTGTAACTATTTTCTATAAAAAGTATGGTCAGCGAATAAAAGTGAGATTACTTTCAGTAAATGTAAATTATTGATCACTGTACTAAAGAGCACACACAAGCTCTCTCTCCCCCCCCCCCCCCCCCAAACCCCATTCATGACATCCTTTGCTAAAGGACCCAGCTATCTTTGCATGTTTTCTTCACTCCTCCAAACTAGTTTATCATACCAAGATGGTGCATATTTTCTTGTTCTAGCGCCATAATGTAAGCTTTTCCAATCTTTTCGTTGATTGTTTCTTATTGGAAAACCTTAGGTAGAGGTTGGATGCTTTATTCGGTAACTGTACTCTTTTTGCTTGGCAATTTGGTTGTATGAAGTTCTATGTATTTTATCACATGTTCCAAGTCTTTGTTCTTTTAGAATCATTGATACACCAGCTTCTCCCTGTAATTCCTTGAGCAAAGGAATGTGTCAAAATATTGTTGCATCTTATTTTTCATAGGTCACTGGATTTTCTGTTGGGGGTCGTGTGGTTGATGGAGATGGTAATGGAATTGAGGGTGCAGAAATTTTAGTTGATGGACAGAAAAGAATTATCACCGACAAAGAAGGATATTACAAGCTTGACCAGGTAATTCTGTTTGGAGCTATGCTCTAGCTTCAAAGTTCTGAAAATTGGAAGATTGGCAAGTTGTTGTGAATATTACCAGTTTGTTTCTAGCATCAGTCTTTCCTGACGTTGTCCGTGGTTAATTAAAAATCCAGGTTACGTCTAAACGATACACGATAGAAGCAAAGAAGGTGCGCTACAGATTTGACCGGCTCGTTGACTTTTTGGTAAGTTTATCAATTGCTGTTTAAGAAATTTACAATGATGATTTCGCGATCTATCTCCTTTTAGTGCTAGAAATTTGTTATATGGTCATTATATTTCAAATGGTTACTTACCGCCTCCCTTTTTTGGTGGTTCCGTCCCTTCCATCCTTATATTGTTAGGTATTGCCTAATATGGCTTCAATCTCTGACATCAAAGCTGCATCATATGATGTATGTGGTGTTGTGCAAACAGTTAGTTCTGAATTCAAGGCGAAGGTATCGTGTTGCTCTTCTGTTCTTCTATCAAATTTACAGCTTTCCTAGAACAGTGGTATGTTTTTAAATAGTGTTGTTTTGCACATGAAATATAGTTAAAATCTGAAATTACTATGTTATGCTGGTTGGATATTGCTTTGTGATATGACCTTTTTCTTTACTAGTGGTGAGTTGCTTTTTAGAGATACTGCTTGCGATTCTGCAGATTTTATGTGAAATGAGTTAGGTTGGTATATTTTAGTGGCTTAAAGTAGTTTTCTTAATTTTTTTAACTAATCTAAATCATACGCCCATCTCTTTTCTTAAAAATGTATCATACACCTATCTCCGGTTGTTAGTTTTCTGATTTCATGGTTAGAAATTAAAAGATGAGTGTAGTTTCTTTTGATATTTCCATAGCCTTCTAGCAAATGGTTATGTGCATGCAGGTAGCTCTGACTCATGGCCCACAAAACGTTAAACCTCAAGTGAAACTTACTGATGAGAGTGGCCATTTCTGCTTTGAGGTATGTCAGAGTGAATATTTTAACTTTTTCTGCTTCTTGAGACTTGAATACTTGCTGTAGCAGTTATAGGATGCTGTTTTAACTGAAATAGGATAATCAAGTGTATAATGGAGTCATATCTTATATAATCTGTAGGGTTTTTAACATACTTTTTCTGATTTCCACGAGTGTGTGGGAGGGTGCACGATGAGAAACCATCAATAATTGGTGCTTGTTTACAAAGACATGTCTAAGCGAACTTGAGTTTTACATCCTGCTTCAAATTGTCGATCATGTTAAATTATATGTACACTCTCAGAACTCAGAAGCTTTTGTGCCCATTATGTCCTGATTGTGAGTAAGATTTTTAGTACTTGGATTCTGGCCGGGGAGCTTTTTCCCCCCTTTTCTTTTGTTTGGTTGGGGGGTACTTCTTCAGTGTCTTGTGAAAGGTATATATCCTGCTCTTGACTGTACAAAGAGCAAGCACATAAAATTGTTTTTGAGAAAAGTCGCACTAGATATAACTAAACCCCATTTGTATAAGATCCTTCTTGAATCTACAAGATACCAAGGTCGAAGCAGAATAGGACTTTGGGTGTTAAAGTGTCACAGCTCCAAGGTTCTTTCAGTATTGGATCTTTGAGACCTTTTAGCATTCCCTCATCCTTTCAGAACTGATTGACATAAATTTTTCACGACGAAGTTTCTGTCATCATCCTCATATGTAATGATACTTGAAAGTTTTTCACAATTATCTGTTGGAAACACATTAAGGTTTTATCTCAACTTGTAACAGGTTCCTCCTGGTGAATATCGCTTATCTGCCATTCCAGCAAAGCTTGAGAATGCTCCAGAGCTTCTGTTTTCTCCTTCTCATATTGATGTCTCAGTTAGGAGCCCGTTATTGGATATCAAATTTTATCAGGTATTTGGGCTATGTTAGAAGAACTTCAAATCCAACTAAGGACTGTTTTGGAGTTATGCTAGTTTTTCGTGATGTGTCAAACTAAATATCGAAGTTGTGGAATATGGTAGTAGAAAGTCAGCCCATCTAAATTCAGATAAAATGCTCGTTGATCACCTTATCCGAAAAAAAGAGGAAGTTAAATTCTTGTTGATCACTCTTTTTTTCTTTCTGAAGGCACAAGTTAGTATACATGGCTCTGTTGTTTGTAAAGAGAGATGCGATTCTTCAGTTTCTCTTACTCTTCTGCGCTTGGATGGGAAAAGTAAAGATGAAAAGAAGACAATTGGGTTGGCAAATGAGAGTAATGAGTTTTTCTTCTCAAATGTTCTCCCTGGCAAATACAGGGTCGAGGTAACATCCACATCTACGTCCTTTTTTCTTCCTGTTTTAGGACCCTTTGCATTTCATTCTATTTACATCGCCAATGTCTTTTCCAGTGATTTTTATCCCGCTTGTTATTAGCTAACTATATTTGTGGGGAATCTTAGTAGTCTAGTTGGTTGACGACCAGAATATTCACCTTCTTGGTGAAGGTTCAATTCCCCACCTTTTAAACCCCTCCCTATTTCCCGTTGGCAAAAAAAGAAAAGAAAAAGAAAAACTATATCTGTTGATTAAAGGTTTGTGTTTTTCTTTTATTTTAAATTAAGCTCTGTTTTTTGCCAGTATAACGTCCGATGGTTGGAAATTCACTTCATAATCCTCTAAGATGTTCTCTGGCTTTATTATTTTTGTGACAGCAGCGATGCATTCTCCACTCTGATCTTTTTTTCGCATGAGTATATGTTTTTATTTTTATTGCTGTGTTAGCAGCATACAAAAAGCTGGCAGAAGTTTTATTTATACATATTATTAATTTGTTTGGGGCGGTTGTAGACGGAATGAAATTTTCTTCTCACTTGGGTTTTTCCTTAACCATTTCTTTCGTGCTTTCCTTTTCTCCAAGAAAAATGCTTTGTGTGGAATTCAATATACAAGGAAGTTCATTTCTTTCTCTTATTTAGGGATTTCAGGGGATCCTTTCCTCTGCCTAGGCATCTCGTAGACCTTATGCAGGAGTAAATAGGAGATAATTCTTGCCTATTTCTGCATTAAGTAGTGCATGTACTGTATTTATTTTTGGACTTTTAAAGAAATACTTGTTGCCAGAAGTAGTCTAGCTGAAAACTACAATCTATATTACATCTATCTATTCTTTGTTCGATTAGTTGGCAATGCATCGTGGTGTTCCATTTGATGATTATGTTCTTATTTTCAGGTAAAAAACAATTATCCGATATCATCAGGAGAAGATAAATGGTGCTGGGAGCAGAGTTTTATCAATTTAGAAGTTGGCACTGAGGATGTTAAAGGGGTGGATTTTGTTCAAAAAGGATTCTGGGTCAACATAATCTCAAGCCATGATGTGGATGGTTTGCTGACTCAACCAGATGGTTCTAGAATGAATTTGAACATCAAGGTTGGCTTAATCTAGCTCAAAAAGTTAAATCTCTTAACTAACTCGAGAAGCTCATTTTCTTTTTCTGGTTCTTGAATTGCAGAAGGGTTCTCAACACGTGTGTGTAGAATCTCCAGGAGCGCATGAACTGAGCTTTCCAAATTCATGTATTTCATTTGGGAGCTCCTCCATGATAATTGACACATCTAGCCTATCTGTATGATTCTTTGGGGTTGAATTATTCTATTCTATGATTTCAGGTATCATTTCCATGTTCTCATTTATTTTCTTGTTTTTTGTAGCCTATCTATTTGAAGGGGGAGAGCTATCTTTTGAAGGGTCATATCCATGTTGAATCAAGCTCATTTAGTAGCATCGAGGGCTTGCCGGATAATATACCACTGGATGTTTTGGACAGTGAAGGTTCTGTTGTTGGTGGTCTAACGTCAAAACTTGTGCCTAATGGAGTTGATCAATCGAGTGCGGCAGTCTATGAATTTTCCATGTGGGCTAGTGCGGGGGAGGAATTTACTTTTGTTCCTCGAGATGCGAGGTGTGTGAATTATGTGTCCGTTATTGATGCTTCTCAGTCATTTCAATTTCATTCTTTTTGTGCTCTCTCTCTCTCTCTCTGTGCGTGTGTCTTTTTTTCCTTTCCGTGTTCTCTCTGTCTCTCGGTTTTCTTCTTTTTGTTAAAAAAGAAAATACTTATGTGATCAGGAACTTCAAAGAATATGACCTAGCCTAAATAGAGGTTCATGTATTGATTAAATCCTGTGATTGATTTTATTCCTTAAAAGAGGAAATGATTTTTGTTGTAATACAAGTCTGCTTTTGTTTAGCTATGTATCTAAATAATTTAGCTATTCATGCATTTCTAATTGTTGTTACATGTTGCAGGGATGATGGCGGAAAAAAGATATTATTTTATCCTAGACAGCAGAATGTATGTGGAATTGCAAATTTTTATCAGAGTAGTTTTATGTATCTACTCTTAGTTTTGAAGTCTTTCCCCACTTTCTCCAGGTTGCCGTGACGCAAGATGGCTGCCAATCTTCAATTCCTCCTTTTGCTGGTCGTCTTGGGATGTATGTAGAAGGATCAGTTTCTCCCCCTCTCGATGATGTCGTTGTCAAAATAATTGCTGCAGGAGACAGCCAAAGTGCTCCACTCAAGCGAGACGAATTAGCACTTAAAACTACCACAGGGACAGATGGATCGTTTGTTGCAGGGCCTCTATATGATGATATAAGTTATAGCATTGAAGCTTCAAAGGTTTGAATGCTCTTGACTACACTCCAACCGCCTCAGTTATTCGTGTTTCTTCTTAATGCTTTGGCTGCGTAGAATCGTAGATAGATAGCATCTTCAGCTTGTTTAATAGGCTCTTCATCCCTTTTTGAGTTATTTTTTTGTTTTTGAGTGATATACAGTGCATTGTACTGATGGTATGGATGTCTTTGATATATTTGCATTGTTGGCAAAATAAGACTAAACGTATCTTTTTGGTATACTTCTTGTAAACGGGCACGATTGTTTTGGCCCTATCATTAATGAAAATTTTATTTACTTGATAAAAAAAGACAAAGTATGAACCAGGTGGATATCAGGAGAGTTGCTAGCAAATTTTTTCTTTCTTGTTGCTGTGGTTATCCTTGATTGCATTTTCAAACTTAAGCTGTCAGCTATTCCTTCTTGGAGCTTATTTGCCTACTAAGGTTGTGTGGACTTGATTAGAATAAAAGCTTTCTTTTCTCTTTCTAGTGGAGCTGTCTAACATTTCCTTTTTTATTCACAGCCTGGTTATCATGTAAAGAAGGTCGGACCTTATTCCTTTTCTTGTCAGAAACTGGGCCAAATTTTAGTACGTATATATTCTAGAGAAGATGCAAACGAGCCTTTTCCATCAGTTCTCTTATCATTAAGTGGAGAAGATGGTTACAGGAATAATACAGTAACAGGTGTTGGTGGGATTTTCGTGTTTGATGACTTGTTTCCAGGGAGTTTCTATCTCCGACCTTTGCTTAAGGTATTTACTCTTTATTTCTAAACTTAGGATTTTCTATGATTGTCTTTGAATATAGATGCTGGTATATCTTCTAACATGATTGTTTTGATGAGTCTGCATTTGAGTAATAATTTCCTTGCGTAATTATGATACTGTGATTATTGTCAATATGGTATTATAACCTGTAGCAAACTGTGAATTCGTATGGTTATCTTGAATGATGATTTTTTCCCCAATAACTATCAGGAGCATGATCTGTTTGATTGTTTATAACATCCACATTACAATTGTATTAGTTTCTCTAATGAGGGAATGATTGCTAATGTTTGCCTAGGAATATGCTTTCTCCCCTCCAGCAGAGGCAATTGAACTTGGTTCTGGAGAGTCAAGGGAAGTTGTCTTTCATGCAACCCGCGTTGCATACAGGTATATATACAGGAAATGTTCTGTTGCACAAATGTTGTAGCTTTTAATGTTAGTGAGTTGTGTGAGGTCTTGATTATTTGAAACATGCGGGTTCCAATCTACTTGGATGCTTCCGTCCAATCAATAACCTTTAAATGTGAAGGTTTTTGTGCCTCCAGGCCTTTGGTCTAGTGGTAAGAGACCAAGGCGTGATGTGTGGGTTAGGCGTATGTCACAGGTTCGAACCCCGTAGCAGACAGAAGGCTTGTATTTAAGCTGAGAGGGGTAGATGAGCAGGCCTGCCCATCGGGGATTTCTTAGCTATTAAAAATAAGAGAAAAAAGGAAATTTAAAAACATTTAGTAAATAATATATCGCAGGACATGCAATGACATGAGAAGTTTGTATTTTGATTTCATTTGATCGTCTGTGTACTTGAACTCACCTAATTAACTCACCTTATAAAAAAAAATTCACCTAATTAACCTAATAAACGCTGAGAAGTATTAGCATAAATGGTTGTTTGACATTGTAATATAGTAGTAAATATTTGGTCATTCATATCTTCTCCGTATCGATCTTCAATTTGTCCATCCTTTAAAATGTTCTAAAATCTCCACCTATGGAGTGGACGTGCTTGAGATGCACTGAGGACAAATGAAGAACTAACAAGAAAAAATCAACAAAAGGAGAAATGGGGAAAGGTTTGGCATGTATCATATTTGATATAGTGTCTACAAGGACATAAGGGTGCTTTAGAAGTTTTTGGCTATTAACGGCTCGGGTAAGGAAATCTATTTGCACATCATCCACCATTGACTTGTAGCTTTTCTTTTCTTCCATAAGGTTTTCCTCTCTACTTCTCCGCTTGTTGAAAATTGACCATATGGTTTTCCGTCTAAGTTGTACTGTTATTGCTAGTTCTTTGATGAAGGGAATTTGTTTTGGGTACTCTTTGCTACTTCTCTAATATCATATGACAAACTAAGTGAGGTATGACCAGCTTCAATAAAATTTATCCTTTGCCATTAAATTGATATATGTAAGACATGGTGCATACGATTTAAGTACACATAGGGAGAGCTTTAGATCCCTGAAAATTCTTCTTGAGCAGCTACAAGCAAGAAAATAAATTTGACGTGTCATTTGCAATATCGTCACCATTTTATGTTGGGATTCAGATGGTTTGACTTCTTTACAGTGCCATGGGAGTAGTTACGCTCTTGTCCGGTCAACCAAAAGAAGGTGTTTCAGTAGAAGCTCGAGCGGAGTCAAAAGGCTTTTATGAGGAGACAGTAACAGATTCAACAGGATTTTATCGATTGAGAGGACTCCTACCTGACACTACTTATGTGATCAAAGTAGCAAAGAAAGTTGCATATGGTGGATCTATGATTGAGCGTGCATCTCCTCAGTCTATGACCGTTCAGGTTGGTACACTTAATATTTTCATTTTTCTTTCATGTTTAGTTATAGCTAGAAATATGAGTTGTTGTAGCAAGTTTTATCTAATGTCTGTATTGGAAGGCATAGTTTGACGTATTTTGCTCGTGTGAACTTCATATAATTTGCAGGTTAGGGCTGAAGATTATAAGGGATTGGATTTTATAGTATTTGAACAGCCAGAGAGTACCATTTTAAGTGGCCATGTTGAAGGGCATAAAATCAAAGAATTTAATTCACATCTCCAGGTGGAAATCAAGTCTGCCTCTGACCCGCTGAAGATTGAATACAACTTCCCGCTGCCTCTCTCAAACTTTTTCCAGGTGAAGGACTTGCCGAAGGGTAAGCACCTTGTGCAGCTGAGATCATCTCTGCCTAAAAGTACCCACAGATTTGAATCAGAAGTTATTGAGGTTGATTTAGAGAAACATACCCAAATTCATGTGGGCCCACTCAAGTACAAAATCGATTTCAATCACCAGAAACAGGTATTTTTACTTCGTCTGTCACATGTATTTTTGCTTTGGCGACTTACTGGAAACTAATATTCTTTTTATCGCCCGTCTCCCACGATTCCAGGAATTAGCCCCGGCTCCTGTATACCCTCTGTTTGTTGGAGTTTCTGTGATTGCGCTTTTCATTGGCATGCCAAGGTATCTGGGAAACTTCCATTCTCGTCTAATCGATCTATTGTTATCTTTCTAGTTTCATTTTAGTGCACAGGAAATGAAACAAAATAATGTCTATTTCCTTGTAACTCTACTTGCAGATTGAAGGATTTATACCAAACCATGATGGGAATGTCTGCATCAGTATCAGCTGCAACTAAGAAAGATGTGAAAAGACCAATTGTGAGAAAGAAAACATACTGAGGATTTACTTGTACCATTTTATAGGAACTTGAAGGTTGATTTTTAGCGCAATAGCTCTGATGCTTACGTAGGTGATATGATCTAAGCACAGAGATAGTTTGTATTTGTTGATTGATGGAAGCAATCTTCACTGCATAAGGATCTCCTCACAGCAACCTCTACTACGGTAGAAACTGACAATGAGCTTGCGAAGGCTTAAGTAGCTAAGTTCAATTTTTTGGGACGTTGCTACGTCTAAATTTGAATTATTGTTGCCGGATAGGGCGGATGATGATCACTTGTTAGCTGTTAGTGCTGCAAATTTTGACAATTTAACCTTGCCAATTTTGGATAGTTCTAGTAACTACATTTTTGTGATTCTACGCACATTTAGCTTTTGTAACTACTAAACTCATCTCGTTTTAGTTAGGACAGCGACATTCAAATCCTTGTTGCTTTTCTCACTTCATGGAAATTGGAATAGGTAATAAAAAGAGAGCAAACTGTCCCTGTTCTCTTTTATTTTATGTTTTGGTGTATTGGAAGTGTGTTGACGGAGAGGAAAAATGAAACCAAAAGGAAAAGGGCAAATTTATGTCCTTTCGGTTCTTTAGTCTGAATAATTCTGGTGACGTAATTTTTTATTTTTTATTTTGATAAACTAGGGAACCCGCCGCAGCTTGTAAACTATATTGGAGAAGGTAAATGTACTAAGACAAGTTTGGTGTGACGAGCTCGACCGAGAAAGCATGCAAGGGTTTGAACTTGCGATCTCCTATTAAAACTTATATTCCTTTTTAAAACTAAATTCAACAGTACAACTGTCTGAAATAAATTTAGGGATCGTTTGGTTTGAATATGACTTATGCCGGGATAAGTTAAGCTGAGATTAATTATCTTGATATTGTTTTTTATCTATTGTTTGGTACGTTGTATTAAAAATGACAATTACATAATTTCTAAGAAGAATGTATTAGTTATACCGACACTAATTACCCCACCCTCTACAAGGTATAAGTTATTCCGGTATTAATTTTAATCTCAGGATAACTTGTACTAGATTTGCTAACCGAACAAAGTATGAAGGTGATATTAAATTTTTATACCAGCACTATACCTTCTTATACTTTGTACCAAACGACCCCTTATAGTATTATTTTTGGTTGTATTCATTAGATATTTTAGTGCTTATGTTAGTCCTCCCGTCACGAGTCTTGTAAAGTTTGCTTTCCTCTCTACTCTGTTATGGTCGAACAAGAGTATATGTGAACTTTTGACTTTTTATGTACTATCTTAGTATTATTGTAACAACTTTTTTGACTTAGATTTTAAAAATAATTTCTATTTATAAGAATTTTATTTATATATAATACAATATGTAGTTAACAAAATTAATTTTAAAAATAAGAAAGCGTAAATTTACACTAAAATGTAAATGTGTTAACCCATTTTCTTAAGTGTGAACCAGTAACTTGAAAAGGACCAAGGAGCATATTAATGTTTGACTTTTCTTTCTAAAATTTTAAAATATTAATTAATAAAATAATTAACGGAGTTTGCCATCTGGTGGTTTCCTAAAAGTACTCCTACTAATTTACAAGGAGAACGAACCTATTTTGCTTGTATTGTCTTTTTTATCTGAGGATAATTGTATATTTGGTCCTTTTGCTCATTAATAAATTTTGATTTTGATTCTCGTAATAATTGTTTATGAACTTTTAACCTTCTATTAATTGAACAATGCAATTTTAATCCCTTTACATAGAAAATATGTGATATTTAGACCTATATTGAGCTTGAATATAGAGAAATTATATGACTTCGATATAAAACATTGATAATTTAAATGTTCAACATTTAATCATTCTTAAATTATTAAAGATAAGCATACACAAATAAGGTTGTGCATAATTTGGTAAATACCGAAATATCGTACTGAAATCGAAAATTTTTGTATTTGGTATTCGATATTTTGGTATTCGGTATGGTATTTGGTTTAAATTTTAAAAAATATTGGTATTAAGTATGGCATTTGGTATTTAAAATGAAATATCGAAATACCGATACCGTACCAAAATATATACTATATTACACAACACACATATTATTAGTTATAACATAAATATACAAATTTAAAATTTTACTTTCCTTTATTCTCTAAGTTTATCAATTAACTCTAAGCAAGTAACAAGATATTTCTAATGATCAACTTTATTCTTGTATCTACAGTTTTTTTTCTCTGGGTTGATATGTGCTAGTTTTGAACAAATCTTTTGTCAACAAGTGTTATTAATTTTGTACTTTTGAGTACTTTAATTTGAATATTACAGTCTATGACTTTATGCACTAGCTAGTATTCAAACCGAATAAACTGAAGTTACCAAAACGAAAGGAGAAACACCGAACCATACCGAATTTAATTAAGTACGATATTGATATTGTACTTTAAGAAACTGAATATCAAAAATATCAAACGAAATATCTAAATACCGTATCGTACCGATCGAGCGACACTCCTAACATACAGGATCAGAAGTGCATGTATCATTTCATTGAAGTTTAGATTTGATGTGCTTAATCAGAAATTGTAATGGTAAATATTAGTACACTTTATTTGACATTTTAGGGACTAAAAGCGCAAATATTTCCTTATTTTATTATTCATATATGTGGTGAGTTGATGCCACGTAAGCTTACAGCTAGAAAATAAGCCGTACGGTCAGCCGGCAGCGGCGGACAAAACGGAGTAAGAGGAGAGAGAAACGAGGTGGTAAGATTACACTGTCCGAAATGACAGCAACACTCAATCTCTCTCTATTTTCTCTCTCTAGAATCTTCTAAAACCCTATCCATCCTAAAGAAAGCTTAGCTCCTTTTTTGGTCTCTCTTTCTTTCAATGGCGTCTTCCACTCCCCCACCCCACTGTGCTCTCACTACCTCTAAACCCTATCAAAACCACCCCCTACCCCAACAAAACCACCCCCATCCCAACCCCCACCACAACCCCCGCAACCACCCCCACAAAGTCTCCTTAAACCGACCCACCCACCCTCGCCATGCCACCACCCACCCCCCACCTTCCCAAAATCCTACCTTTTTATCCCTTTCTTCCTCAAGATCAGATTTTTCAGCAGATTTTTCGGGTCGCCGCTCGACCCGATTCGTTTCCAAGATGCATTTTAACCGGCCCAGGGTTTCTGGTACCAGCCGCCACTCTTCATTTGCTGAGCTAGCTCTTACCGAAGCTAGAAAAAACGGCGCCGTTTTGGACCAGGTTTTGTTGACTTTTGAGTCAAAGCTATTGGGTTCTGATGATTATACTTTTTTGTTTAGGGAGCTGGGGAATAAGGGGGAGTGGTTAGCTGCTATGCGTTGCTTCGAATTTGCTGTTCGCCGCGAAAGGAAGCGAAATGAGCAAGGTAAATTAGCTAGTTCAATGATTAGTATACTTGGTAGATCAGGTAAAGTTGAGTTAGCTGAAAAAGTGTTTGAAACTGCTGTGAATGAGGGTTATGGTAATACTGTTTACGCTTATTCTGCCTTGATTGGCGCTTATGCAAAGAGTGGGTATTGTAACGAGGCGATTAGAGTCTTTGAGACCATGAAAGATTCCGGCTTGAAGCCTAATTTAGTGACTTATAACGCGTTGATCGATGCTTGTGGAAAAGGGGGTGCTGATTTTAAGAGGGCGTCAGAGATTTTTGATGAAATGCTGAGAAATGGGGTGCAACCGGATAGGATTACCTTTAATTCGCTGCTGGCTGTTTGTAGTGGTGCGGGGTTATGGGAGATCGCGAGGGGTTTGTTTAATGAGATGGTTTATAGAGGAATTGATCAGGATATATACACATATAATACGTTCTTGGATGTAGCTTGCAATGGGGGGCAGGTAGATGTTGCTTTTGATATTATGTCTGAGATGCACACGAAGAATATCTTGCCCAACCAAGTTACTTACAGTACTGTGATTCGTGGGTGTGCAAAGGCGGGGAGATTAGACAAAGCGTTGAGTTTGTTTAATGAGATGAAGTGTGCAGGCATAACATTGGACAGGGTTTCTTACAATACTTTACTTGCTATATATGCTAGCTTGGGAAAGTTTGACGAGGCTCTTAGTGTTAGCAGGGAGATGGAGAGTATGGGAATTAAGAAAGATGTTGTCACTTACAATGCTCTTCTGGATGGGTTTGGAAAACAGGGAATGTATGCTAAGGTTAAGCAGTTGTTTGCCGAGATGAAAGCTGAAAATCTTTCACCTAACTTATTGACGTACTCCACGTTGATCAGTGTGTATTTGAAAGGAGGTTTGTATCAGGACGCGGTGGAGGTCTATAAGGAGTTTAAGCGCCAAGGTCTGAAGGCAGATGTCGTTTTCTATAGCAAACTTATTGATGCCTTGTGTAAGAAAGGCCTCGTGGAGTATTCTTCATTGTTGCTCAATGAAATGACCAAGGAAGGGATACAACCAAATGTTGTTACATATAATTCTATAATCAATGCTTTTGGTGAATCAACAAGCAATGATTGTGGATCAGATAATGTCACACAGATTGTATCCATGGTTCCTGAGAGTAAGGTGGTATGCACTGCAGAGGATAATATCATTAAGATTTTTGAGCAATTAACTGCTCAAAAGACAGCTAACGGGAAGAAAACTAATGGTGAAAAACAGGACTTGCTCTGTATTTTGGGTGTTTTCCATAAGATGCATGAATTACAAATAAAGCCTAATGTAGTCACGTTTTCAGCAATCCTGAATGCTTGCAGGTATAATTTTCTTTCTTACTAGTTCCATGCTTTACATTGAACTGTGCTTTCCTTAATGCACCGCCTTTTCATTATGTGAGTGTTAGTATGATCCAGTGCTGTTAAAGACTCACTTAAAGGGCACTTAAGCCCTAAAGCTCCGTGAAACATAGATTGTGTGAAAGCCAGATTGTGCTTCGCCTACGTTTAATTGGCGCTTTAATGAAGGCGTCAAGGTGCTAAGGCGTGCACACTTTCACCATTGGGTTTTGTCTTTAAGGCACAACAACATATATATAGCTTAATTACAGTTTTTTCATTCTTTGATCCAAATAATTGTTGATTGTGTTTATAGTTACATTTTCATCCATTACATTTCTATTTTTGTTTTTGCTTCATTGCACTTTTCATCGCAAAAGCCCACATTTTAATTGCGCTTAATCACATAAATGTTTATCTAATTCAACTTTAGAAGGCAGTTCATTGGGTGGAAAAACTCTGGCTTCATCTGCCACTATTTGACGTTTCAATGATTTTCTGTTACCATTTTATTTTGTTTTAATGAGCCTTTCCTTCTGCTTGCTAGCTCCGAACTAGGTTATTATGCAGCGAGTGTGAAAATGGGTAGGCTCTTCTATTGTTGCCAAAGTTTTTTTTTCTTTTTTTTCAAACAATGTTTATTCTTTCCAAAATCACAAGGAGTGGTAAAAAAAATTGCTACTTAAAAACCTTTAGCATCTTTGTGGAATCCCAAAGTAGTTGATTGATTCAAATGTTTATCATAAAGCTGTAGATATGATGTGTGACTTGAATATAATTGCAGCCGGTGCAGTTCATTTGATGAAGCTTCGCTCTTACTCGAAGAACTTCGCCTATTTGACAATCAAGTTTATGGGGTGGCACATGGACTTCTAATGGGTCAGCGGGAGGGTGTATGGACACAAGCTCTATCTCTTTTCAATGAAGTGAAGCAGATGGACCCGTCAACTGCATCTGCCTTTTACAATGCTTTGACTGACATGCTGTGGCATTTTGGTCAGGTAAAACTGCAGTTACATAACTACTTTAAAGAGAAGAAAACTTGGTGTAAATTTCTCTTTGTTATCTTATTTTAATTCAGAAAGAGTGAAATTTATCTGCGTAGAGGAAGATATTGTGGTTTATGTGTTGTGTAGCTCTAGATATTTGCGTTTATAGGCATGGCCTTCCTCGCTTAATGGGGAAATGGCTGTGAAATTCTTTGTCTTCTTCCAAATGTTCATCAGTTAGAATGTTCTGTGACTCTAAAATAGTTTTGTAGTACAAAGAGCGCATCATTCCAAAACTCAATGCTTCTAACTAGACCACATGTGAATTGCAGTGTCCCGCTGCACTTCTTGAATTTAATAGTGAAATGCTTCGAGGATATGTATGTGAACTGGTTCTTTCCACATACAGATATGTATTTTCCTTGGGAAAAGTGAGTGGAAATAATATAGCAAGCGCACACATAGATGATGTCATATCTATCTTGTATCATGACTGTATGGAATCATCTTTTTAACTGACTATTCTTTTGTTTGTGTTGCCATAGATCACCGCTGATTATCCTATCTGATTTTTCAGAAACAAGGTGCTCAATTGGTTGTGCTAGAAGGGAAACGTCGGGAAGTGTGGGAAAACACATGGTCCACTTCTTGCTTGGATCTGCATTTGATGTCTTCAGGCGCTGCATGTGCGATGGTCCACGCATGGTTGCTTAGTATAAGGTCTATTGTGTATGGAGGTCATGAGCTACCAAAGATATTGAGGTGTTTCCTCTTATGCTCTTAGATTTTTCCAGTGTCGGACAAACTATAAGAGATATTCATGTTAATATTCAAATGTATATCTGCAGCATTTTGACTGGCTGGGGCAAGCACAGCAAGATAACAGGTGATGGCGCCCTGAAACGAGCCATTGAAGGCTTGCTCACAAGCATAGGTGCACCGTTCCAGGTAGCAAAGTGCAACATTGGAAGGTTTATATCAACGGGAGCTGTAGTAGCTGCCTGGTTGAGAGAATCAGGTACACTGGAAGTGCTTGTTCTTCACGACGATAGAAATCACTTGGGCACGACAAAGTTTGGTCAAATTTGTAATTTACAGCCATTGGTATTGTAGTTATTTCTGTATCATTTGACTGGGAATTTGACATCTCAATTCCAGTGTAAATTATATATATATATATATTCCTTTTGTTGGGTGGGAAATGTTCTATTCTACTTTCAACTTCCAACTGGAGCAAATTGCGCAAGAATCATCTATGTCGATCGGATTCTCCAAGAATGCTTTCAGGTGTATGTTGGATCCTCCATAAGTAGTGCATTGTTTAAGGATGTGACACGGGTGCAGAGTCAGCGCAATCATGTCCACTGGTCTATTTCGAAAAGTTCGAGGGAATGGGCTGGCGGTCTTTCCTATAGAAAAGAAAATTTCCACTTTTCTCTTCACTGAATCGCAGGAAAAGAGCAAATAAAAGAATGGGATAGGTCTGGATTGGAATGAAGCACAAATGCAGCATTTCTTGTCCATGGGGAGCCCAAAACAAGAAGGGTTGACCAATTGACAGGAAGACGAGAGAGCTGAAAGGTAAAGGGAGAACCAATCCAAAAGATTTTGCCTAAGAATAAAACTTTTTGCATCTAAAATGACCAATGTTGTCTGAGGTACCCCGAGCAAAGCAATTTAACCTTAGCCGTTAATTATTGAAGTGACACCACATATGGTTAAGTCATAAATTTGAGTATGAAATACTTATACATGTATCATATTCATTGCTTTGGTATAAACATCGTTTTTTACGAAACGCTTTCTTGGAGTACAATTTGTATGGTGCAATTTATGAGTTAGAGGTGAAGGGTGTTTACCAGTTAATCCTCTCTTGTCCGATGATCTGAGTTGGAAACACGCGCATATTTATAGGATGATATCTACTCGAGCCTTTCGTTTAAGAGTCGTTTGGTACAATGATGGGATATTCCATGGAATTAGTTACTACCTTCTATATTGGATAATTAATCTGTAAAAATTATCCCGGAACTAACTATATCCCAAAGGTGGCTAAATCAGTGGCATATAGGAGGACAGCCATTAGTTGCATGTGAATTATTACCTCATAAAGCACATGCACAAGTGGATATTGAGACGTCATTTCGAGTGCCACGTCATTCTATTATGCATTAAAAAAATCCTCTAATAGTCGAGTCTGAAAGCATTGTATGGACAATTAATCAGGTATTTTGACCTTAACAAATTAATTGTGTCTCCGATTAATATTAAACACTTTCTTGGACTTCAATAATAATACACTCATCTATTGGATTAACGTGTGTTGTCCCATATAGCATACGCTTCCTCTTATCCGTTCATTACTTGTACAATCTACTAACCATATATTTTTTTCTTTACTTGTTTATTTTAGCAAATCAAACCCTTAAATTTTACAAATGAAATTCGGGAAGGATAATATGTACGGATCCACGATTTTATGCAAACGGGTTCAATCTTAAAAATACATAACTGTAGTAATAAAATAGTAGTTGTCAAGTGGATTCAAATAAAATATTTATACAAAATTTACGCTGCTTTAATCGTAATTTATACATATACACAATATTATTTTTTGGTGAAGCGGGTTCAGCTGAACTTGATTGGCTCCACGTGAGTCCGCCACTGGTACGCAGACCTTGCCTCCACCTTGTATAGTGGCGAAACCAGAAAATTCAATATTATTTTGAACACCCCCTTTGCCAGAGGATTATGCAAGGGTGTTCAAAGTCTAATTTAATCAATAACAAATAATATTTTATCTTATACGTAGTATAACTTCGCCCCTGATTGTATAGATAGAGAGAATGTTTTTGATAGACCCACTGCTCAGCTCAGGAAAAGCATAGTCCCCAACATCGTTGAAAAGAAATGCAATAATGGAGAAGCCACAGAAAAGAAGCAGTACAAGATGTAAAAATAACAACAGGATAATAAAATAACCGAAACAAAAGAAACAATCGGTAGTAAAAGAAATCTAATTACATGCAAATACGAGAATAATATTAATGCTACTGATAAGGAAAAGAAATACACTCAATTATCTACTAATTCTTTACCCTAATTCTCAATTTTTATACCCTCTTATCAAGGTCATGTCCTCCCTTATTATTAAGTAATCATTAGTTGGAGTATGCTTAGTTCAATTTAGATTTTTCAGAGTATCATTAAATAAGAATAATTTAATAACATTAACAATTAATTAATACTTTTTCAAGGGAAGCGCAAATACAAATGGTAAAAGAAAACGAAAGGATTATTAGGACTACGGGTGACAAAATGGTTACAAGAAAATAATTATCCACTTATATTATTCATTAAAAAATGGGTTGGATAATAAACTTTTTGGAAACGGGTCAAATATGAATAAGAACCATATTATCTATTTAGAAAATGGATAACCAAAATTAAATATGGGTCGAGTCAGATAATTTATCTATTTTTGTATTATTCATTTTCGACCCGTCCATATCCGCCCCGCCCGTTTGTCCCTGATCAGGACCGACATTTTTATAAATCGCCTTTGCTGCACTATGCAATTGATACAGCAAAAGAGCTGTTATTTGGGTCCCAAACCAAAGACAGTGAGATGACAATACCTTACTATCCGACCCTCTAAATCTATGACTCTATATTGTGCCACGATAACCTCTTCCGACACCTTTCGTTCTATTTACATATGCATATATAAACCGTATTTGTCTTCTCTGTACCCACCATCTCATCTTGAAAACATTTTTCATGTGCATGCATGTTCTTGATAGAGGATGTCATAATTAAAAATCCATTATTCATTTCTGAATTCAAATAAAAAAAAAGTTTCACAATATAAAATCAATTATGGTATACTGGTTAAGACGACATTATCAATATGTTCTATTTCAAATCAGACGGTATAGATAAAAACCATAGAATTGATTGACTCAATAAAAGATATCGATAGTTTCATAAAATCATTCACTTATCATCTAGATTGAATGGACTATAGGGATAACCTGTAAATTGATAGAAATTTTGTGTATATATATATGTGTCTGTATCTTGAAAATGATTATGATAAAGTATAAGCTCTCAAATACTGGGAGCAGCCAGTGCTCTAACTGTATGCATGTTAAAGAATAAGCGAACGACTAATAGGTAGTGCTTGGTTAAGGGAGCTCACCGGAACCGTAGCAAAAGCGAGTCTTCATAGGACACAATTGTTACTGTTTATGGACACGACCCTTACTTTTTTTCTTATAAAAAGCAATATAAGGAGTAAAGTGATTAAACTCTTGGATGAGACTAAGCAACTACCGACCGTTCGGACGCCCTTGACCTATATTGACTAAGACTAAAAAGGCATCCCTGGACACTAATAAAAAAAAATGGTATCCGGAGTCCGCCTCTAGCTAGAGAATAGAGTTTTACTCATAGAAGGCTAATGCTAATTTCATAGGATGACAAGAACTAGGTCAGAGACTCAGAGGTAATTAAATCAAATTCATTGTTGGATGAGGCAATAAGAAAGCCTCGCGTTACATAAATTTACTCCATAATATATACCGGCAAATTTGCAGCATTCCACTTTTAATTAATAAACAAATAAGCCTATGCAGCCGTGGCATTCCTTGAACCAGATTTTCAAAGAATTAATAATTTAGTAAGTTTTTTCTAATTATATGAGAAAAAGAAACGTTCACTACTCATTAGGCAATGGTCAGAATGTGATCTTATTCCCTTTATCTCAATTCCCCAACACGAAGATTATAAGCTCTCACTTTTTATAGACAAAACATTAGCAAATGTCCAACGTAGGCACCGAAATAGGATGACAAAGATTGATTAAATTAAGGACCTGTTTGGGAAACATGAAGGTAAGTAGCACAAGGACAGCAGCCTCAAAAAGGTGAATTACGTGTGTGGTGCCACGTCATCCTTTAATGAGCTGGAATGAGGACAATAGAGTCCCCATTCATATTACGCATGCATTGAATTTGGAAAGTGCAAAACAAAAAAAGAAAAGAAAAAGGAATAATCCAGGGTGTTTTCACTCAAATCATGCATGCGTGTGTGTTGGAATAGGGCCCTAGATGTGGTTGTTCTTGCAGGTGACTGACGACATCGAGTGGACGGCAGAGAAAGACAACATTCAATAGGTTTACTACACTTCACCCAAACAATTTTGATTATAGTCCTTGTTGGAATCAATGGCGGAGCAACATGCACCAAAATGTGTCATTCGTCGAAAAATTATACCGTATAGCTCGGTAATTTTAAAAAAAATAAAAATATATACTATAATAATGACACCTTTTGATTTTTTGGTGAGTTTGTTTCTTTATATTTTGACTTTCTTTAATAAAAATCATGGCTCTGACACTCATTGGAATAAGGAGATTTCGAGGCATGTATGGTTGGGGTGGTGATCAAAATAAGAATCATGTGGCTTCATGTGGAGTGAGTTGGGAGAACATGCAACCCTATATTAGCCACCACAAACACTTAAAGTACACTTTGTGGCTCTTTATGATTCATAGATTATTTGAATATCTCCATTCCATAATTGTAATACCTTACCTTGTTTGCTTTGCCGTCAACTTTGCGGCCTTAAAATATTTAGCATTATCCTATAATTATGGCCTAATGGATTACCAAACTTAGCCACACATTTTTTCTTCTATAAAACAAGCACCCCTTTTCCTCTTCCCTTGACATCTTTCCATCAAACTCTCAACCAATAGTGATCGGATTTGGATTTTTAACGATCGAATTTTCTCTCGTTAAAGACCTTTTTTCTTGTAGAGTTTCTCTTCTTCGTATTGCTATCATGGGTATTTCTCAAAAACCTTTCCTCTATTCTATTCAAGATTCTAACAAAGAAAATCACGATTTAAGCAATCCCTTGTTAGAAGGCTGCCAACATCATATAAAGAGACAACGTGTGAAGAACATCAAAAGCAAAAGGTGTAGAAGCATTGTAATGAAAAGAAGGATACATTTAGAAGGTTCTAGAAGGTCCGAGAATAATAAAATTGGAAGGAAGGTTAGGGTACTCAAGAAGCTGATTCCAAACTGCGAGGCATCAATGGGATTGGAAGGGATTTTTAGAGAGACAGCTGATTATATTTTGAATTTACAAATGAGAGTTAAAGTTATGCAAATTATGGTAAATATGTTGTCAGTTTCTTCTGCGGGTGACTAGAAAATAAATTAAATCATGTGTTACCTTTGATCATTTCTTTGTAAAGGTTGATACCCAAAAACAAGAAAAGAGATTCATGCATACCCATTTTTTACTTTTTTTTATTGTTGTTAATTTTATCAGTGAGAGGAATATTCATCCAGTTCTCTAGTTGTTTGGGAAGATTAATTAAGGTAGCAGATGGTTTTAGAGGTCTGTCAGTTTTAGTGAGAGGTTGGTCATTATCATTTTCTTTTAATTTATTGTGTGAAAATTGACATATACAGGAAATTATTCCATTTGATGATTTAGCAGATATTGTACTAATCTTGTTTTCTTTATTTTGTTCATCTACTCTACATCTTTCCTTTCTTCCACAATAATTGTATTGAGCTTTTCCTTTTTTAGTAAGTCCACATTGAATTAGTCTTCCAACAAGGATATATTGACTTAAAGCGAGAAATTTGATTATAGTATCCAAAGATTCAATAAGTAATAACATTTTTTCAGGTAATTTGAACTGAACAAATGAACTTCCTTTCACTTTAGAGAAAAATTCCAACAATGCGTGAATATGATTTTATACTTTTATGAAAGGTATAACATCAACCAAGTCGTTGTAGTATAGTGGTAAGTATTCCCGCCTGTCACGCGGGTGACCCGGGTTCGATCCCCGGCAACGGCGTTACTTTTGGTTGTTCAACCGAACAAGGAAGTATCACCTATAGGTATTTTGCTAGTTGCAAATTAAAGTTGTTCAACCCCTTTAACAAATTGGTTGCATTTTTTCTTGCTAGCTATGTCAAACCGAAATGCAAGTATTGAACTTCTAACCCAAGTGGCGAATCAGGATTTTGTACAAGCGGGTTCAATTTTATAAGTACATAACTTTAGTCGTAAAATAGTAGTTGTCAAGTGAGTTCAAATAAAATATTTATAAAAAATTTACGCAATTTTAATCCCAATTTATACATATACACAGTATTATTTTTTGACAAAACGGATTCAGTTGAACCCGCTTGATGCGTCCGCCACTACTAACACACCCGAGGTACCTTTTCCCCTATAATTCTAGGAACAATCGTCACCACCATTTCAATTCTATCCATAAGCCTCTAATGAAGAAGCCAAATTACACCGGAGAGCAGAAGACACAAGCTAATAGAAAGGTCGCCATAATAACATATCTACAAATTGGAAAATATGAGTTTGGACTTTATTTGTCTTCATGTAGGTATGCCAATAATTACTTGCTTATTTTATATGGATCCTATTTCTATCCAACAATCTTTTACACCAACTCAAAATATTATTATTACATTGCATTCCTCATCTAATATTGCAGTTACGAAAAAATAGTTATAATCTTAATTAAAATGTCCTTCATAATTGAAATTTGCCCTTTACTTTCTTGGTATCCAATTCCAGAACTATGTCTCAAAAAGAAATCTCGTGTCATATTAAAATCTTATTTTTTTTCTCGTATCATTCCAGAAAAGACATATTTTGAGATTGTTTCCTGCTTCTGTACATTATACATTTTTCAATCTTATTTTGCTATTCCCCCGAGAATGGTCTATGCCTCACCTTTGGGTTTGCAAAATCATGGCTCTAAGGGTTACAAGTATATGTCCCAAGTATTTACGTTACATGATTTAAATAAAACTTGAAATCCACATTTTGCGGCTTATCAGCTGTAAATTCTTTTCTATTTTAACTTCTTCGCAATTCTTTTTGTATGTATGACTTTTAAAGTACTTCGTCAAATGTTGAGCCCCTGCTGACACGAGCGATCACCGCCTGTGTTTTAAAAGGCGTGGACGTAAGACGAGATATTTTTTATATGCCTCAGCGAGATGTTGCCCCGAGGCACGGGGCGTATACCCCCAGAGAGAGAGAGAGAGAGATGCTCCATCCCCACAAAAAACTAGTCCAAACAATATATTATACGCTACTTAGAAGCACAAGTAACTTGAGTCGAAAAGAATAAAGTTTTCTACCTGGAGAAATAAAAATAATGACTAACTTGCAATTTGAATTTTGAACTTGCTGCTATTGAGCCAGGGTAGTACATGAAGGTGTAAAGAGTCTAGGGACCAAAGTGTACAAAGTAAAGGTTAGTACCTAATTTAATTAATTAGGTATAGTTAGTAGTTAGTTAGTTAATATGAGAAGGAAGTTACTCCTTCTTCTTCAGACTGTACAGAACTCGTGTTCTGCTTCTCCAAATGAAAATGGAGATTCTTCAATTTCTCTCTCTCTCTCTCTCTCTCTCTCTCTCTCTCTCTCATTTCTGATCTCATGCATGACTTCCTTAGTTGGAATTTGACATTGTATCAGAGCCTTCGATTTATTTTCGCTGTGCAACTCTTTCTTCAGTTGATCTCATAATTCCGATTTGAATTTCGTCTGTCTCAATTCGTCGAGGTTATCGTCCAAAACTAGGTTTTCAATTCAGAGCAAAAATGGCAGTTAATGAAGGATCGAGTGTTGAAATTGTGCTAGGACACACTCATCCTCTGTATTTGCGACCTTCAGACACGTCGGGAGAGCATTTGATTGAATTCAAGTTGATAGGGACTGAAAACTACAATTTGTGGTCTAGATCTATGAGAGACTATTTACGAAGAACAAAATTGAATTCATCAATGGATCATGTAAGAAGGAGAATTTTGAGCGAAATTTACATGATCAGTGGGAGAGGTGTAATGCCTTTGTGCTTTCATGGATAATGAATGCAGTTACCAAAGAGCTCTATAGTACTGTGGTCTATGGATCTTTTGCATGCAATGTGTGGAAGGATCTAAAAGAGCGGTTTGATAACAGAAAAATTTCTAGAATCTACAATTTGCATAAGGAAATCATTGCTCTTAAGCAAGGTTTGGCACCAATTTCTGTCTATTATTCTAAATTGAAAGATTTTTGGGACGAGTATGATGCTATGACACCTACCCCTTCGTGTCCATGTCCTGAGTAGAGGGTGTTTATGGAGCACATTCAGCAACAACGTCTAGTGCAGTTTTTGAGTGGTCTAAATAAGTCATTTGCTCAAGCTAAAGGGCAAATTATGTTGATGATCCCAACTCCAAATATCAACGAGGCTTATGCGATGGTTGTGCAAGATGAAAGTCAGCGAGCCAAGGCAGCTATCATAAATAATTTGGAAATAGGAGCTCAAGCAATTATATGTAACACTGATTATACAACTAATCCAATGACTTCAAATGTAGGTTATGGAGTTAATACTGTGGGTCACAACACAGGACAAGCATATAATGTAGGCTACATACAGAGAAATCAGTTGTACTGCGACTATTGCAAACTTAAGGGACACACTAAGGATGTATGATACAAGCTTGTGGGATATCCTTCTGATTTCAAGCCAAAGAAGAGGATCTTTGGAAAGAATTTAACTGCTGCTCATCATGTACAGATAGAGAAGACCAAATATGTTGATGAAGGTGCAAAAACTACACCAGGAGGACAATTCTACACAGAGGAGCAGTATCAGCAGATTTTGCAAATACTGAACCAGACCAGTACCAGTACTTCAACTGACACAGCAACACCAAATAAGATCACAGGTATACCAGTGTCCCTTCTAAGTTTGGTCAAGGAAAATAGATGGATCATAGTCTCAGGAGCCACGAATCATATGGTGTCTAGTTTGCATTTATATACTGATTATGTGGAATTATCTAAGAGGAATACAAGCAAAGTTCAATTACCTACTGGAGAGACAAGTGTGATCACACACTTAGGGGCTTCCAGCATACTGAATGGGATAATGATCAAGAATGTATTGTTTATACCTAAGTTTAGGTATAACCTGCTATCAGTTTCTAAGTTGACTAAGGACCTGGGCTTATTCCTTGCCTTCTTTCCTGCCCGCAGTGTATTCCAGGACATTTGCAGTGGCAAAAGTGAAGGGTATTGGTAGAGTGGAGCATGGATTATATGTGTTAGACCAGACCATCAAGAATAACACACAAGAAGTCCTGCTTGTTGGGCTTATATCTTCTACACTGCCTATAAATATAATAAGTGCTGCCTTATGTCACAAGAGGCTAGGACATGTACCTCTGGAGACATTGAAAAGGATGCACATGTTTGTAAACACAAAACTCGTTGACAGTGATGATCATTGTCCTGTATGTGCTTTAGCTAAGCACACACGTTTACCTTTTCCAGATAGTGTTAACAAGAGTTGTACATTAGGTGAACTTGTTCATGCAGATGTTTGGGGGCCTTTTAGGTTGCCTACTCATGATGGTAAATGATACTTCTTAACTCTAGTGGATGATTTCAGTAGATTCACTTGGGTATGCCTTATGAATTCAAAGGATGAGTCAGTTGTGGTAATCAAATTTTTTATTTCTATGCTTAAAACAAAATTTTCTTCCACTGTTAAGACTCTGAGAACAGATAATGGAGGAGAGTTTTTTAATAGCCAGCTTAAGGAGATGCTAAATTCAGAGGGTATCACTCATCAAAGCACATGTCCATACACACCCCAACAGAATGGGGTGGTGGAGAGGAAGCACAAATACATATTGGACATTTCCAGATCTTTAAGGTTCCAAGCAAACCTGCCTTTGATGTTTTAGGGAGAATGCATTATGACAGCAGTGTACTTAATCAACAGGATACCTTCAAGGACACTTGGTGGAAAATGCCCATTTGAATTGGTGTTTAACAAGGTTCCTCCACTGGATCATGTTAAGGTGTTTGGCTGTCTGTGTTATACTGCTAACCTGAAGAAAAGGGATAAGTTCTCATTCAGAGCTATTCCAGCTGTGTTATTAGGGTACTCTCTAACTTAGAAAGGCTATAAATTGCTTGATTTAACTAATCATGTTGTCTTTGTAAGCAGGGATGTTGTTTTCAAGGAGGACATTTTTCCCTTCATGCAAACCTCAAATGAATCTAGCAATGTGATTCCATACACACATCCAAACCATCATATGTTTATCACAGATGCTGATGCTCATTCAGTACCACAAGTAGATCCTAGTGATGATTCTGTGGCTGATATGATCCCTATTGATAAGTCATTTCCAAATTCACATGAAGACATCCTGCTTGACTCTATTGATGATCCTCCTATATCACCTGTTGTAGATGCTGCTGCACCATCTCCTGTCCCTGTTACTGATTCCTCAACTTCCACATTCTCATCACCAAGCCAACATGAAGGAACTCTTGAACCTCGCAGGACAACCAGAGTTTCAAGACCCCCAATCTGGATGCAGGACTATGTGAGCACCAGCAAAGTCACTTATCCTATCTCCAATTCAGTCAACTATCTCCAGTTGCTGCCTCACTATTCCAAATGTTTGGTTGCCTATTCATCTGAGACAGAGCCAAGTTCCTTTAATGAAGCTGATAAGGATCCCAAGTGGGTTGATGCTATGCAACAGGAGATCCAAGCTTTAGAAGACAATCAAACTTGGATTTTGATGCCATTACCACCTGGGAAGCAACCTATAGGATGCAAATGGGTACTCAAGATTAAGTATAAGGCTTTTGGTGAGGTTGAAAGGTATAAAGCTCTACTTGTAGCTAAAGGATACACATAGAAGGAGGGACTTGACTATATTGAAACTTTTTCACCTGTTGCTAAGATGGTGACAGTGAGATCTGTGGTTGCACTAGCAGCTGCTTCTGGATGGCCTCTTTTCTAGATGGATGTTCACAATGCATTCTTGCAAGGGGACTTAGTTGAGGAGTTCTATATGCTTGTTCCTCCTGTATTCTCTAAGGGTGTAGCCAAGAAGGGGGAGTCTATGGGTTGCAGGCTACACAAGTCCCTATATGGCCTCAAACAAGCATCTCGACAATGGAACATCAAATTGTCTGAAGCCTTACAGAAAATGGGATTCACTCAAAGTCACTATGATCATTCCCTTTTCATCATGAAGACAAATGATCACTTTGTTTTGGTACTGATATATGTAGATGACTTGATAGTCACTGGAAATAATGCTGAAGTAATTAGCAAGACAAGGGCTAAGCTGCAGCAATTCTTTAGAATGAAGGACCTTGGAGAATTGAAATTCTTCCTTGGGATTGAATTTGCTCGATCAGATAAGGGGATCTACATGAGTCAACGCAAATATTCCCTAGAGCTAATTGCAGAACTAGGATTGGATGGATCTAAGCATTCTAGTACACCACTAGAAGTGAACCAAAAACCGACTTCTACTGAATATGATAAATTGTTTTCCTCTTCTAAGGATGCAATCCATGATCCTATGTTAGAAGATGTAGGTGAATTCCAAAGACTAGTGGGCAGGTTGTTGTATCTAACAATGACCAGGCCAGACATCTCGTTTGCAGTACAAACGTTAAGTCAGTATATGCATACTCCCAAAAAGTCTCATCTAGATGCAGCCAAGAATGTAGTCAGATATATCAAATGTGCACCAGGACAGGGATTATTATTGCCTTCATCAGGATATGGTACTTTGAAAGCATACTGTGATGCTGATTGGGGAGCAAGTCTCCAAACTAGGAGGTTAATTACTGGCTATACAATATTCTATGGAGATGCACTGATCTCTTGGAGATCAAAGAAACAGGAAACTGTGGCAAGGAGCTCAGCAGAAGTTGAGTTTAGAAGCATGGCTTCGACTGCAGCATAGATGGTGTGGCTGATTGGTTTATTTGGTGAATTGAATGTCAAGTTGCAGCTGCTAGTGACTCTATTTTGTGATATCAAGGCACCTATCCAAATCGCAGCAAATCCCATTTTTCACGAGTGGACAAAACATATAGACATTGACTGTCACTTCATTAGGGAGAAAGTGAAGGCTGGAATTATCAAGACAGTGCATGTGAAAACAAAGGTGCAGATAGCAGACTTGTTGACAAAAGGACTCAGTCGGGCACAACACTATCATTTGCTCAGCAAGCTTGGAGTGAAGAACATTTTTCTACCCTCCAGCTTGAGGGGGAGTATTGAGCCAGGGTAGTACATGAAGGTGTAAAGAGTCTAGGGACCAAAGTGTACAAAGTAAAAGTTAGTACCTAATTTAATTAATTAGGTAGAGTTAGTAGTTAGTTAGTTAATATAAGAAGGAAGTTACTCCTTCTTCTTCAGACTGTACAGAACTCGTGTTCTGCTTCTCCAAATCAAAATGGAGATTCTTCAATTTCTCTCTCTCTCTCTCATTTGTGATCTCATGCATGGCTTCCTTAGCTGGAATTTGACAGCTGCTACGACGGAGAATGAAGTTCTCTTTGTATTTGTGAATTTTTTTTTTGAATATCCATTACTTTTGGGAGATATTAGCATACTAGCGGGCACGATAAAGAATTGGGAAAGACCATGAATTAGGGCTTCAATCAATAAAAAAAGGTCTTGACTTTTAACTTTAATACATTTCACTTCCTTTTTAAAACTTTTGAGTAATTACCAAGCTGAATTTTGAGAATTTGGGTATTATATGAAGGACTTATTCGATCAATTTTGTTTAATTTGAAAAGTCTCTGGGGCTTACTTCTCACTAAAAAACGTGCGTCAAATGACCGGGCATACGTCCCGAATTGCTGCGCGTACGCCTCATGAGACTTTTGCCCCACACCATCGCATCAGAATATTTTTGGTGTGCCTCGCTCCAGAGCTCGTCCCAAAAACGTCTTTTAAAATACTGATTCACCGCCTAGGAATGTTCAGAAGAAGCAATTTCCTCACTAAATTAAGTTAGAAATTGCAAGAACTACATCTGATTGATTTGAGACTTGAGTAGATGATTTCGCATTACAAAGACACTTAGAAGACCAGTATATAGTTATTACCAAAACATCATTCGCACAACTCTACTATTTGGGATATTAATGGTTTGGTTCAGCCGGATATTTCATAAATTTCTATCACATCAATTTTTCGATTACTCAATTTTATATAATTAAAAATAAATTTTTCAAAACCATTCCAATTCTCTAGGTTTCTCTTTGGTATTGGTATGATTCGATTAATTTTTGGTATATTTTTAAAGATGTCATGTACAAGTCGCTAATAGAAGTTAGAACACGACAATATACACACGTACTTAGGAATTTGACAAAACTCTCTAGACGTTCTTATTATTTAAAAGAAAATAAATCAAAGAAATATAAAAGATAGCCAGACTAGAGATCCATTCCATTATTCTAATGTAAATAAAGGAAATTAAGTAAACACAAAAGAAATATAGTTCACATGAATGAAAATATATTAATCAAGATGAGACTGTTGAGGCCTCACCGGGCTTTCATAAATCAGTCTCTCAACAATCAGTATTTCTTATGAATAGTAGGCTCCCTCCGGAGTGAGTTCTTTTCTGCGGGATTTAGGGATTCCTGTCTTTTGCTCATATTGTCTCCTATGGAGATGAATTGATACCTCGACACATTCTCTTCTCTCCCCGATATCGTCCCACATAGAAAGAAAGAGCGCAGAACCTCGGTCCGACCTGTAGGTCCTCCAACGTAAAGCGAGGAGTTGAGCCTGAACTCAACAATATAGTCTATTTGAAGATTAAGTATCCAATAAAAATATCTACATCATATGGAGAGAATATATTTAATACCTTATAGCTTGCTACTCATGATTGCTGGAATATCTATTTGATTATTGCTCAAGATGGTAGATAGAACTAATTTAGTTCCGTAGGAATTGCATACTTGGGAGTTGAGATTTTGGGTTTTCGTTATTTAATGGCTTGTAGGCTTTCTTATAATCACAAGGACCTAGGAAAAGATTTTTCTTTTATAACTTAATATATATAATATATTTCTCTTATATAAAATAATTCAGTTCGGTATTTTTCAGTTTATTTTTGTAAATTAAAAATCTATTCTAATTAATGGTACCGTTATAAATATATCTAAAAATCTACGATTTTAATTAATTATAAAAGTAACTTACGGTAAAATTCGATCGATTTAATCAGTTTATAAAAATCCATTAAAAATGGGTTTATAATATCGTAAGAGGAACCTTTTTGAGAAAAAGTAGAGAAATAACAAGCAACACGCGTCAAGTAGCTACCTAAATTCTACAAAGGAAGGAAGAGGTCAGTAGCAAAGTCCGAATTCCAGCAAACCCCATACCCTCTTTCATCTCACCAAAGACGATATATCCCTCAATTCAATGCACATTGTCATTTAAACAGAATTGCTATAGAAACTGATCAACAAGTAGTACTAGCAGAAGAACATAACCCTAGTTGAGCAGCTATCAGATTCTGAGATTTTTGCTGACAAGGTAAAGTCCACTACTCATTTTCAACACATTAATCACATGGACAGTAGTATAATGTTTATGGATTTGCATGCAACAGAGCTCAAATTCGACTAACAGTACCAGCGCTGCTGCTGAAAGAAGAGGTAAAAAGCCCTTTATTAGGGAGATATCATTCCGCACGAGTTGAATTGCAAGACACGGGGAGATATAAAAAACACCCTTTTAAGATGAAAAAATCAGGCCTTCTTTGCTACTGTTGAAGAGGCATCCAAAGGCTTTAACTCTAACATGCACAAATCTCGAGTTTAATGGCTGTCACAGAATCATGTGATGAGTCTAATACTACTACAAGCTGCAATCCTAAAGCCAAGAGAAGCTTACTTGGAGTCCGGAGGCAAAAGAACGGAAAGTATGGTGCTGTGATTACAGATCGAATTAGGCATAAGCAAGTATGGTTGGGCACCTTTGACACAATTGAAGAGGCTTCACATGCTTATTTGTCCAAGAAGTCTGAGTTTGAGCAATTAAGCCAGCAGGGAAATGAGGACAATAAACCAAAGAAGAATCTTGAACCAATTCAGCAATCTCAATCACCTGTGCTGGAATCCTTATCTGTGGCTACTGATCAAACCTTAGATACTGCTAGTCATGTGAGTAGAAGAAATGAAAGAATTGACTATCATAAAACAACAATACATATCGTTGAGGTTCATAAGAACAAGACGTCAGAGAAAGAACCCGAATCTTCTAAAGAAACCTCATGTTTAATGGCTAATGTCAATGTCACAGAATCATCTGATGAGTGTAATACTACAAGCAATCCTAGTGCTAAAGCCAAGAGAAGCTTAATTGGAGTGCGAAGGCAAAAGAACGGGAGGTATGGTGCTGTAGTTACAGATACAATTAGGCATAAGCAAATATGGTTGGGCACTTTTGACACTATTGAAGAGGCTTCGCACGCTTATTTGTCCAAGAAGTCTGAGTTTGAGAAATTAAGCCAGCAGGTAAATGAGGAGGATAAACCAAAGAAGAATCTTGAACAATTTCAGCAGCCTGGGTCACCTGTTGTGGCATCCTTGTCTGTGGCTAATGATCAAACCTTAGATACTGCTAGTCATGTGAATAGAAGAAATGAAAGAGTTGACTCTCACGAAACAACAAGACATATCCTTGAGGTTCACAAGAACAAGACGTCAGAGAAAGAACCCGAATCTTTTAAAGAAACCTCATGTTTAATGGCTAATGTCAATGTCACAGAATCTTCTGATGAGTGTAATACTACAAGCAATCATAGTGCTAAAGCCAAGAGAAGCTTAATTGGAGTGCGAAGGCAAAAGAACGGGAGGTATGGTGCTGTAGTTACAGATACAATTAGGCATAAGCAAATATGGTTGGGCACTTTTGACACTATTGAAGAGGCTTCGCATGCTTATTTGTCCAAGAAGTCTGAGTTTGAGAAATTAAGCCAGCAGGGAAATGAGGAGGATAAACCAAAGAAGAATCTGGAACAATTTCAGCAGCCTGGGTCACCTGTTGTGGCATCCTTGTCTGTGGCTAATGATCAAACC